>PVHY01003182.1:0-112149 GCA_004024945.1 Uropsilus gracilis
GGACTCGAACCGCGATCCCTAGACCCGGCCGCTTCATAGGCTGAAGCTTACAGGCGTGAGCCACCGTGCTTCTTGTTATACTTTGAGTTAAGATTCTTTCTTGGTCAGAGGACTTAGGGAAAAGCCGCAAAAATGCCATAGTAAGAAAACAAGCTCAGAAGAATACAGCTGACCATGAGAATGTAGCTATCAGGATTAGAGTTGTGATTTCTGCTAAGGGATAGTGAAAGATCATAATTTAATATACTCTTCCTGGGAAAGAACAAGGCAATAAGAACTCATTCTTTTTGACTGGGTATATGTGAGGAAAGGGTAGTCTCAGAAGTCAGGATTTGATAGCTCTGTTTATCATACTGGAGCCGTGCGGCACCTGGAAATCAGTGGTTCAGTTTTAACTATCTCTTATATTCTTCCAGTTCAAGGTGGTGATTGACTGTATGATAAGAGGAACTGAGATTCCAGTGAAACAATTTAGGTATTCCTTACCGCAGATAAAATGAACTCAGATACCACAAGGGCTGTGGGGACTTAGCGGACACTCACAGGGAGCTGGGGAATCCTGAGGCAGCAGAAATAAAGTGAGAGCTAATGTTACAAAGTGTTTGAAAGAACCTGTTTCTAAGCTTTTAAAGTGAGAAACCCATTTTCTCCTATTAAGGCAGCCATATGTGTCATCTTTAAGCACTCATGTGCTTACATGCACAGTAAAATAGAGTGATTGTCTCCCTTTACTGGTGATGGTTTTTTTTTTGTTTGTTTGTTTATTTTTGCTTCCACTATGTGCATCCTCCAGAATCTCTCAATTCCAATTATACCGGAAAAATGTAATTGTATTTTCTAGTGGGCAAACCATATCTAGTGTATGTATGTGTTGTAAAATGTTTTGAAAGGAAAATTTTTTCTATATCTCTGCAAGCCCATTTCTAGGATGTGTCCTTATTTTAAAAATTAGCACAGCTCTACTATACCATAAGAGGTCACTTTTTAGTTATGTGTCAACATTATGTTAAAGTAACTTCTAACTATTTACCTTCTAGAGGACACATGGAAGACTTTAAAGCAAATTTTAGTGTTGGAATGTCGGAAAAGTAAATTGAAGCCATCAGGTGGGATTGTATGAGGATAGCCCAAGCCTATTTGGTAAAGTTTTACAGCTACAGAGAATGCTGGGCTTTGCAAGCAGTGTCTTCAGAGTGGTCTACAATAATTGAACTACTGAGAAAGAAAAGAAATGGAATTCAGCAATGTTGCCACAGCACTACCCTGGAAGATCTGAACCTATGACATGTGTTAGGCATATTCCTTCTTGTTCAAGGAGGACTTCTGACATGAATGATTATCATTTACTTTTCATGATACATTTAACTCTAGTTCTCCAAACAAATGTAATATATGATTTTTGAACTAATACTGGTGATGATTTTAAAACAGTCATAATAAACATGTAGAAATTTGGCAAATTAATGTATTTATGATAGTCATATTCTAGAAACAAAGTGATTTGCTTTTTTGATAGCACATGGTAGGCTTACCAAAGTGTCTAGTTCTTATTTTTGGACAAATCTGTACACATCATAGGAATCTATGACACTGGCCTGTCTGTAAATAAGTGCTTAATTTTTTCTCTTTCTTTGTCTTTTCATTCCACATGGCTTACAGATTTATTCTCGTGTATATATTAACTTAATAATGGTGTTTTTAAGTTTCATAGTGTCATGGTATATGCTGATTATTTAAATTTTTCCATTGGGTAGTCATAAATAAACTAAGTTATGTTTAAACTTAAGGTTTTATCCTTCAAAACTTAGAGTTTATTTCTCAGAAATTCTATTTTAATTCTATTAAAATAGAATTAAAATTCTATTTTAATTTCCCTTTTCAAATCTTGATTTCGTCCTTTTATTTTTTTTTTCTTTACTTACATGTTTAAAATGAATGTCTGCTGCTATGCCCCAGATGTGGCCAAAGAGAGTTTCTGTCATGAATGAACTAAGGCAAGGTCTTTTTACTTCAATTTCTCCTAGTGGGCCTCACAAAGGATGGTCTCAAAATCTCTTGGTCTTGTAACATAAGTTAACCTTCCTTAGTGTACTTCCTTCTCTGAAGATGCCATATTCAATCTTTTAGAAAAATTTTGCTTCCTAAAATTGCATAACATTCAAACTCTTATAGGTGCCTATTTTAAAACCTGTGATTTTTGAAACAGATGGTTTTTGACTTTTGGATGTAAATGATAACAGAGAACCAAGAATTAGGAGAGTCACATTTGGGAAATGATCTTCCATATAATTTGTGTAGCCTAATCTTGCTGATGAACCAGGTAATAGTGAACCCCTTGAAAATATTTATGGGAGGTGGTTCTGTATCCAGCTGCTAGTAAGGCTTTTTATTCCGCCTCCTCTTAACTTACTTATTTCACAGTAATTCTCTTCTCTACCTGAGAGAGTCATGGGAGTACTCAACTTGGGGCCTAGGAGCCTCCTAATTTATTTTCCTCATTATTTGATTAGGAATGTATTGATAAAATGCTAAATAAGTATAATGAAAATTTTGCTACATTTCAAAACTATGGAAATGGTATATTTTCACTAAAATATTTCATAATATGGTGATAAACAATGATTATTCCTGTTACTTTACATTGTTGTCCACTCCAAGGTTCTCCTACTACCTTGTCATCCATGAACCCTCATCTTAATCTTTTGTGCCCATCCCACCCCTGATTTTACCTTCCTCCCCCTCTCTTGCTCTAAGCTTCAGTTCCTGCTGTTCGTTTTAAAATTTTCTTGTCCATTTGTTTGTTTTTCCTATATCCAACATATAAGTGAGACCATCATTATTTCTCTTTTTTCTTTCTGGCTTATTTCTACTAACATGATTTCCTTCTAATTCCATCCATGTTGTTGTGAATAATATGCTTATCTTTTTTGATTGACGAATAATATTCTATTGTGTACATATACCACAACTTTCTGATCCATTCATCTATTTTGGGACATTTGGTTTGTTTTCATTTCCTGGTTATTGTAAATAGTACTGCAATAAATATTTGAGTACAGGTGTCCTTAAGAATTAGTGTTTTTGTATCCTTTGGGTAGATTCCCAGAAATGGGATTGCTAAATTGGATGGTAGTTCCATTTTCAGTAGTTTGAGGGTTCTCCACATAGCTTTCCAAAGAGGCTAGAGCACTTTGCAGTGTAAAAGTGTTCCTTTCTCTCTACATCCACACCAACACTTGTTGCCTTTTTTTTTTTATTACTTGTTTGTTTTTTAATATGGTCCATTCTTACTGATATAAGATGGTATTTCATTGTGGTTTTAATTTGCAATTCTCTGATTATTAGTGATATTGAGCATTTTTTCATATGCCTATTGGCCACATAATATGATTTTTATCATATATATGTTTTTTATTATACATATATAGGTGATACTGCTTTCTTTTAATGTTCAATTGAGATAACCTTTACGTTATATCTTTTATCAAACTTATTGGAAGTTCTATCATCCTACTTTTCATGTAATAAATAGATTCCCTATTATTAGTGTCAAATCAGACTTCTAGTATTAAATATACCTTAAATGGCATCTTTACTCTATTTTCTAGTACTTAAAACTCAGTCAACTGGGCATGGTGGCTCGTGCCTGTAAGCTTAAGCTTATGAAGCAGCTGGGGATAGGGATTGCAGTTCGAGTCCTGCTTGGGACAACACAGCGAGACCTACTTGCAAAAAAATAGCTGGGCGTGGTGGCACACGCCTGTAATCCCAGCTACCTGGGAAACTGAGGCTGGGGATTGCTTGAGTCTGTGGTACCCCGGGCAACGTGAGCCTGTGGTTCCATGGGCAAAAATAGCGAGACCTTGTCTCAAAACAAAAACAAGAACAAAAACAAAAAGCTCAGTTAATCTTTTTTAGCTTCAGTTTTTTCATTTGTATAATTGAAAAGATAATATCTCACAGGGTTACTGGTGAAGCTCAGATGTGGTCTTTGTGAAGGTGACTTATAAATTATAAAATGTTAAATACAATAATTATATTTCTAAGATGTTATTTTACTTGTATACCTGGTAGTTATTTTTTTAATTAAAAATTTTTCATACAACTTTGGTCATATTTGTATAGTTATTATTCCCTTTGTGGCCCTCCCTGTATCACTCTTCCTTCTTCCTCTTCCCAAATTATTTTCTTTTTATTTTTAAATTGACTTCTGAAAATATACAGAGAAAAAGTGCTAGGAGGGATGTAGAACAAGTGAGACTTATGTACTGTTTCATTTTATTTACTATGGTTTTCACTTGCTTTGCCCTAATGGTTGATGATATTGAACAGCTTTTCATTGCTTATTTGCCATCTATATACCCTCTTCAGGAAAATGTCTGTCCCCTATTTTCTAACTGGATTGTTTGAAGTTTTTTTTGAGACTAGGTCTCACTTTTGTTGCCCCAGGAAATGCAACCGTAGGCTCATGTTGCCTCTGGTACCATGAACTCAAGTGACCCCCAGCCTCAGCCTTCCAGGTAGCTAGGATTATAGCCTTTGAGACTAGGTCTTGCTATGTTGCCCCAGGCAGGTCTCAAACCCCTTGACGGTATCGAACCCGTGGACTCAAGTGATTCCTAAACGTGGCATTGCGGCCTTGCTCTTGTAGGCTGAGATTAAAGGCATGTGCAACAGTGCCTGGCCCTGGATTGTTTGAATTTTTACTGTTCCTCCTTGTCCCCCACCAGCACGTACACTGTTTGAAACTTTCTCCCTCTTCCTTCCCTATTACCTTCAGCAACCTTACTTTGGTTATTAGTGTCTGTTAGTTTTTAAAAGACACTTTGCTTTGTTGAATCATTCACTATGTAAATATTCAGTGCTTGCCTTTGTTTTATTATGCATACTTCCCTCAAACTCCTTCCAGTTTACTGTAAATTGCATTATTTCATCTTTCATTATGACTGAATATATTCCATTATGTGAATATAACATGTCTTTTTGATCCACTCTTCTATCAATGGGTATTTAGATTGTTCTCATATCTTAATTGTTATAAATAATGCTGCTAAACATTGTAGAGCCCATAATTTTATAAGTTGATAATTTTATGTTCTTTAGATTGATACCCAAAAGTGGAATTGCTTAAAAAACTTTTTAAGTTTTTTAATTTACATCCAGCTCATTTTAAAATATGACTGCACAAGTTTACATTCCCACCAGTAATGTAGTAGTGTTGTAAAATAAGTATTTTCTCTTAATCAGTAAAATGTCTCTGTAATCTACTTATATTTTCTTTTTCTGTGTAAAAACTTTTTAACTTGAGGGAGTTCTAGTTGATTATTTTGCTTTTATTTCCATTGCCATGGAGGTACTCTTTCCAATATCACTGATGTTTCAACATTTATCATCAATATTTTCTTCTATATATTTTATTATTGCAGGTCTTATATTCTAAGTCTTTAACCTATTTTTAGTTTATTGTTTTAGCATGGAATTATAGTGATCCAACTTTATTCTTTTTCATGTGGTCATCCAGTTTTCTCAGTACCATTTGTTAAAGAGACTCCTTTCCTCTGTAGATGGTAGTGACACCTTAATCATGCATTAAATGTTGATATGTACATAGATTTGTCTCTGGGCTTTTGAGTATGTTCCATTAATCCATTTGTCTATTTTATGCCAATACTATAGTATTTTAATTACTGTTACTGTTTAATTACTATTTTATATTATAAAACATGATACTTCCATTGATCTTTTTATTTTCTCAATATTGCTTTTTATAATCTGAAGTTTTTTATGGTTCCATAAAAAATTTAGTATTTTGGTTCATTTTCTTTGAAGAATGTTGTTGACAAGTTGATGGAATTGTGTTAAATTTATATATTGTTTTGGTGAAATAGTCACTGTCGCTATATTGTTTCTTCTCATCCATGGACATGGGATATTTTTCCACTTCCTTATATATAAACTCAGTCCTTTAGTAATGTCTTATAGTTTTCAATGTATAAATTCTTCACCTTCTTAAGTATATTCCTAGTATTTGATTATTTTTGAGGTGATTGAAAATGGGGTTATTTTATTTGTGTCATTTATTCTCATTTGTTGTTAGTATATAAACATGCAACAGATATTTTTAATGTTGATTTTGTAACCTTCTTCTTTCCTGTATTTATTTATTGTATGTAGTAGATTTTCCATGGAGTCTTTAGGATAGTCTATATATATATTATCAGGTTGTTGTGAGTAATAATAGTTTCACTTCTTTATTTCCTGGATTCCTTTTGTTTCTTGCTGTTGGCTAATTGTGCTAGCTAGAATCCCTAATGCTAAATTATTCACAGCTGCTGGTGGTGGCATCTTTGTCATCCTAAAGAGAAAATATGCAGTTTTTCATGATTACATAGTAGATGTAAGTTTGTAATATATGACCTTTATTATGTTGAGGTAGACTCCTCCTAGTTCCACCTAATTTCTAGTTTTTTTTCAGAGATTAGGTCTAGCTATGTTGCCTGGGGTAGTCCTGAACCTGCAGACTCAAGTGATCCCTAACCTCAGCCTCCCAAGTTGCTGGGATTACAGGAGTGTGCCACCACGCCTGACTTTTTTTTTTTTTTGAGACTAGGTCTTGCTATTTTTGCCCATGGAACCACAGCTCACGTTGCCCCAGGGTACCAGGGACTCAAGCAATCCCCAGCCTCAGCTTCCCAGGTACCTGGGATTACAGGTGTGCGCCACCACGCCCAACTATTTTTTAGGATGAGGTCTCACTGTGTTGCCCCGAGTGGGACTTGAACCGCGATTCCTAGCCCCAGCCGCTTCATAGGCTGAAGCTTACAGGCACGAGCCACCGTGCCCGGCCACCGGCTATTTCAGACTAGGTCTTGCTATGTAGTCTCAAACCAATGGACTCAAGAGATGCCTGGTATCAGCCTCCCAGCCCTGGGATTACAGGCACGTGCCACTGCAGACTATTTCTAGTTTTTATATTTTATTGTAATACATCATTAAGTGTGTTCTTTTTATCTATTGTGATTACCATTTACCAATTACCATGTGATTTTAACTTTATTTTGTTGATTTAATGTATTAAATTATATAGAATTCATCCTTTCATTCCTGGGGTAAATCCCACTTGACCATTTTGTATACTCCTAGTATTATTGAATTTGATTTCTAAATATTTTGTTGAAGATTGTTGTATCAATATTCATCAGGGATACTAGTATATAATTTTCTTGTTCTTTATCTGGTTTCAGGAATAAAAGTGTTGGCACTGTAAAATATATTAGAAAGAATTCCCTCTTTTTGAATTTTTAGAAATTATTTCAGCAAGGTATGTGTAAGTTTTTCCAGGTTTGCTACAACTTGCATGTAAAGCCATCTGCTGTGGATTTTGCTGTTGGGGAGAATTTTTTTGATTGCTCTTTCAATTTCCATGCTTGTCATCAGTTTATTAAATTCTAGTGATTCTTCCAAATTTAGTCTCATAAAGTATGTTCTAGAAATTTGTCTAGTTCTTCAAATTTATTGAATTTATTGGCATTTAGTTGTTCATACTAAACTTCTGTGGTTAAGACATTGTATTCTTAAGTTGTCTATGGCTGTTTGTCTTTCATTTATGTTTGTTAATATTTTCTCTTCTTTTTCTTGTTTGCTTAGCTAGAGTTTTGTAAATTTTGTTTATCTTCTTACAGAGCTCTTTGTTTCATTGACTGTTTATATAGTCTTTTTGATTTCTGTTTCAGTTAATTCTGCTTACATTTTTTTAATTTCCCCCTTCTAGTAATTTTAGATCTTGTTTGTTCCTCTTCCTGACTTACTTTGTTTGTAATGTTAATTTGTGATTTTTTTTCTTGCTTCTTAATGTGGACCTGTATTGCAGTTATCTTCTCTGTTAATACCACTTTTTCTGTGTCTCATAGATTCTGGTCGTTTGTATCTTCATTTTCATTAATCTCAAAGTATTTTTTGAATTTTGCTTTAATTTCTCCTTAATCCAAAAGCTGTAAAGTAGCATATTATTTAGTCTCCATGTATTTATGTTTTTTTTTTACTTTCTTGTACTTGATTTCTAACTTTACAACACTATGGTCAGAAATAAGACGGTGTGATTTAAATTTCTGTAGTTTTATAGGCAATTGGTCTATTCTTGAAAATGTTCTATTCATACCCAAGGAAAATATATATCAACAGTTTTTGAGTGTCTGTTAATGTTGATAATCCAATTTGGCTAAAATCCCTCATTTAAGGCTGTTATTTTATTTTATTATTTTTTGAGACTAAATCTCTACGTTGACAGGGGTAGTCCCGATTCCACAGACTCAAGCGATCCCCAACCTCAGCCTCCCAGGTAGCTGGGATTACAGGTGCCCACCACTGAGTCCAGCTGCTTCTTTTAAGACCAAGTCTCCCTATGTTGCCCAGAGTAGTCTCCAACCCACGAACTCAAGCGATTCCTGGCCTCATTGCCTCCCAGCGCTTGGATTATAAACGCGGGCCACCATATCCAGTTATTTTCTTGTTGATATATACATACTTATAAGTGGAGTATTCAAATTCCCTAGTAATATTGCATTGTAATGTTTATTTCTATTTATAATTATCATATATTTTGGTGCTTCACCTATTGCTATATATAAGTATATATACTCACACATATGTATTTATAAATTTTATTTATTGAATTATGCTCCTTTTCATAATGAAACATACATCCTTATTACTATTTTTAATTGAAAATCCGTTTTAGCTGATACAATTATAGCTCTTTCTGACCTTTTTTTTTTTTTTTTTTAGACTAGGTCTCGCTATTTTTGCCCATGGAACCGCAGGCTCTCGTTGCCTGGGGTATCACGGACTCAAGCAATCCCCAGCCTCAGCTTCCCAGGTAGCTGGGATTACAGGCCTGTGCCACTACGCCCAGCTATTTTTTTTTTTGTAACCAGGGCTCGCTACGGGCCCCAGCCGGGTCTCGAATCGCGATCCCTAGCCCCGGCCGCTTCATAGGCTGAAGCTTACAGGCACGAGCCACTGTGCCCGGTCTTCTTTCTGACTTTTTTGATTGCCATTTACTTGTAAGATTGTCTTCCTGTCTTCTATGTCTGTGCTTGTCTTTGTTGGTAGGTTGAGTTTCATGCAAACAGCAGATTTGTTAAGAATTTTACTCAGCCATGCTATACTCTTGAGCTGGTGAATTCAAATCATTTATATTTAAGGTAGCTGTTGAAATATAAGTGCTTCTGTCATCATTTTGTTTTTGCTTTGCTTGTATTTTGAGATATTCTTTTGCGTTTTGCTTAGGTTCCATGTCTGTTGTCTTATATATGTAAATTTCTATTGAGTTTTGTTCAGAGATACTGCTGAGGTTAGTATATAATAGTCAATCTTTATTTGTAGTTCATTGGGCACAAATTTGGATCTCCATTTCTAGTGGACTACATTTTTACTCAGTTCCTCTTCCATATTATGTAATTTGGTTGCTTGTTACCCTGTGTATATAGTTTTGTTGTTTTACCATAACTCCTTTAATATTTTTTTCATGTCTGGTTTGATACTGATAAATTCTTTCAGTTTTTGCTTTTCAGAGAAGTTTCTTATCCTTCCTCTGTCTTAAATGATTATTTTGTAGGGTAAGGTATTCTTGGCTGAATATGCTGGCAGAACAAAAGATGGTTTTCATTCAGTACTTTAATTATCTTCTGCCATTCCTTCTTGTCTCTAAGGTCTCTGTTCCATATAGATTACCCTTTTTCATCTTGATCCTTTGGTAGCTTATATTCTAAGAGTATTACTTTAACATCAGCACAATTAAGTCACCTTACTTACAGTAAAATTTTAAGCTTTCTTCTAGGAAGTATGTCTTCTATAGGTGTGACCTAATCTTCTAATATATGACCTTATCTCTATTAGTCTCATTTTCTTCTTTTCTAAAATGAGAATGATTTAATATTGCAGTCATAAGAATGTTGTGAACATAAATTAACCAATCCTTGTAAAATACTTTTAACACAATGCAGGAATAAATGATATCTATTTATCTGACATCATTCTTAGATTTAAAAAGGAGCTCTTTTCCTAAAGTAAATCCATATTTACCATTTATTAAGTGGTCACCTTGTTGTAAAGTAATTGTGCAATTGATTTAAATTTTCCTTAGAGGGGAATAGATTTACAAATACAATTATATATATATGTATATGTATGTATATATAAGCCTTTAAATTAAGAAGGCATAAAGGGGTTTAAGAGGAAGGGATCCCAATGGACTGTGGTAGAATATTGATGCTTTGGTTATGGTTGTGATATGGTAACTAACATCTGAAGAGGTATGAACCTATTATTTCTAAGTCATATACAGTGTTATAAACCAGCATTACTTCAAGAAAAATACTACAATTAAAACAGTAAAAGCTCATTGATGTTGTTCTTATTTCAAATAGTAGATATTTATTGATAAATAAAATTCACAGATTTATGGATAAATAAAATCCACAAATTTAATTATATTTTGAGTACAGTAAGAAAAGTTAGAGAATAATTCCTGAAAATAAATCCACTGAGTAATAAAGAAACCTTTGAAATGTGATTTCTCACTAATTGATTCTTAAAGTCAATTTTCACATTTAAGAAAAAGAAATCTGGCTAATAGTTTTAAAGAATTAATTAATTCATCTGTTTTAAAAGAATTACCAAAATGATCAAAGTAGCAGCCTTGAAAATTTAGTTCAGATATGCTGGGGATAATGAATTTAATCAAGTAATTTCTTCAGGTAAGTGCCTGATAGATGGTGAAGTAAGTGCCTGATAGATGGTGAAGTATAATTAAGAATAAAGAATAAAATTTTGAAAACATATGAAAAACTAGTGAAAATATTGTATTTTTTTGTTATGTACTGATAAAAAATTAAGATCAAGGGCAGTGTAACAGTTGAGACTAACTTGTACAATTCATCTTAAATATTTATACTCTTTCTTACTTCCATGTAAGGCATGGCTTATACCATTTGTAATTCAAGTATGATTATCTTTGCATAGTAAGTGTTAGTACTCTAGTGAAGTGTACAATATAAAAATTAATTAAAAGATTGATAATTGTACATCACCCAACACTGATTTCAACCAATCAAAATGTAGTTTTGGCTTAATTGGAAGGAGAGACTGAGACTCATGGTTTCTGTGACAACCTAAGATCAGGTGACCTGAGTTTATCCTGCCAAGCTGTTACTCTGAAATAAATAGGCTGTTTGTAAACAGGATGGCTAAGCATTGTCTCACAAGATTTCAAGTTCACAAAGTAAGAGGCAAATGGGTGAAAGGTCAAAGGTGAAAGGTAATAAGCCATTTTGAGCTTGTTCTTTTGTGGATCCTTTGGCTGCCTTTCAGACTAAGGTCTTGAAAATAGTTCACACATAGGCCTTCTGCCAGAAGACTACTGAGAGTTGGCCCAAGCCATATTCTATTACAAAATCTCCCTCTATTCCTCTTCCTCTCTTTCTGTTTATGTCCTGCTGTCTGAAACTTATAAATATGCAAAGAACATTTAATGAATACATTAAAGCCAAATAAATCCATGTCTTACATAAAATAAGTTAAAAATTGCTGTTTTTTTAAGAAACAGAGGTTCATAAGTTAAATTTATTATTAGTACTTAAGATTGACTGTAAATTAAACTTTATTTTATTTATGTTTAAACTTTATTATTTAAAAACTATTTTAATGAAGTACCATTATTTTGTATCCTTGTTAGTTTTGTATTTTTTTCCCCCACAATAGAGTGTGTTTCTCTCCTCAGTTGTGGTCACCATATTTCTCCCACCACTAAATCATCCATAATCCTCCACCATAATCCATTGTGCTTCCCCACAACTCCTATTTTCTCATCTCCCCTTTTCCCCTACCCAAATCCCTCAGATTAGTGGTAAGGTTCCAAGGATTGGTTTTATAGTTTACCTTTTCCTAATACTTAGTTTGATTTCTCTCTGTTCTTATATTTTTTGTATAAATGAAACCATCTATTACTCATTTTTTCCTTCTGACTTGTTTCACATAGGATAATCCCTTCCATTTCCATCCATGTTGTCTCTAATGGCATTAGTCTCTCTTTTTTGATCACTGAGTAGTATTCCATTGTGTATATGCTACATCTTCCTGAGCAACTTAACTATTCTGGAACATTTAAGTTATATCCATATCTTGGCTATTGGAAATAGTGCAAAGTAAATTCTAGAAAAAATTAGGTATGTTATTTTTGTTTTATTAAAATAACAAAAATTGGCAGAAAAACTTGAGGCAATGGTAGAATCTTTTTTTTTTAAAGACAATGCATTTCTGTTCCACCTACACCACCAAAGAAAGTCTTTTAATAGCCTAGTAAGATATAATAATGTGCTCTTCTAATGTTAAGTTATACTCCTGAGTATTAAGATTTGTTATGTATTCTGGGGGAAAAATCCATAATTAATACTTCCTCAAAATTTCTTGTCTCCATTAAAGTTTACTTTTGTTTTTATTCTTGCTCAGGATAGGAATTAATTTCTGGAGTAGGAAAAAGAAGTGAATATCTGATTTACCTTCTCTGACATTAAAGTTTGACTTGAGGACCATTCTTTAGTTTATAACCAATTCTGGTCAATTTTGATATATTTTCATTCTTAGCCTAGAAATAATTTTGTTAATAAATATATGGGGTGCTGGGTACTACTAAGGTAGAAAAACAATGATACTAGGGGTAATAAAAAGATGGAAACACATCTGTATTTCCAAACACAAAATTTCAGTCATAGGTCTTTTTAATTCTAAATACGTTTCTTTAGGATGGTAGCTGTTACCAGGAAATCATTCAGGTAAATGAAAAAAATTAAAACATTTCCATATGAAATTTAGTGTAGCTTTGAATTTTAAAACTTAAACATGCTCTTTGGGTCATAACCCAATTGAAACTTGGATTTCATGATTTTATTGTAATGAGGGTAGCCTCTGGGAACGATGGGACTTTCCAAAGTATTTCAGTCACATTTCACTTTTCCTTATAGAAGAATGAAAAACTTTTGTCTTTGCACAAATCTTTTACTTTCTTTGTTAAGTTTGTTCACGGGCATTTAGTTTTTGTTGGTACAATTGTAAATTGGTACTTTTCTTAATTTCTTCTTCTCCAGATTGATTTTTTGCATATAAGAAGGCTACTGATGTTTTGTGCTTTGATTTTATAGCCTGCTGCCTTATTGAACTCGCTTATTATTTTTGATAGTTTTTCTATAGAATGCTTAGGGTTCGTTCTCTGTATTATCATGTCATCTGTAAAAGTGGTAGTTTTACTTCTCCTATTTGTATTCCTTGTATGTCTTTCTCTTGCCATATTGCTCTAGCTAGGACTTCCTGTACTATTCTGAAAAGCAGTGGCGAACCTGGATAGCCTTGTCTTTTTCCTGATCTTAGAGGGAAGGCTTTCAATTTTTTGTCATTTTATGTGATATTAGCTATGGGTTTTTCATATACTGCTTTTATTATGTCTATTATTATGTTCCTTCTATTCCATTTTTTTTTTGAAACTAGGTCTCACTATTTTTGCCCGTGGAACCGCAGACTCACGTGGCCTGGGATACCACAGACTCCAGCAGTCCCCAACCTCAGCTCCCAGGTAGCTGGGATTACAGGCATGCACCATCATGCCCAACTATATATTTTTGGGACTAGGTCTTGCTTTGTACCCCCCTGGAGGGAGTTGAACCACCATCCCTGACCCAGGCACGGCTTCCTAGGCTGCCACTTACAGGCATGCGCCACCATGCCCGGCCTATTCCATGATTTTTGAGAAACTTTATCATAAATGGATGTTGAACTTTGTCAAATGCCTTCTCATCATCTATTGATACGATCATATGGTTTTTCTTTTTCTTTTTATTGAGGAGTTGAATTAGATTTATTGATTTTTGAGTGTTGACCCATCCTCATTTCCCTGGAATAAATCCTACTTGATCGTGGTAAATTAGCTTTTGGATGCATTGTTGGAATCTGTTTGTTAGGATTTTATTTGAAGATTTTTGCATCTGTTCTTATGGTCTCTATTCCTCCATGTTGTGGGTGGAGCCTCCTTTTTTTTTTTTTTTTTGATAAATTGATCTTATATCCTGTACCATTACCCACAGTTTTAACATATATTTGTGAGTCTTTTAAAAAAAATATATGATTGGTAAATCTTTTCTCATTTGAATGCTTTTATTTCTTTGCCTTGCTTATTGTTTGGTTAGGACATCTAGTATTATGTTGTATAAAAGTGACAAAAGTGGGCATACTTGGAGGAAGAGCTATGTTTTTCTTCATTACCATGACAATAGCTGTTGACTTGCCATTTATACCTTCATTATTTTGAGGTATTTACTTTATACCCATTTTATTTTTTTTTAATTTTTTATTGATTGCACACACACATATATAAGACCTCATTGTGTACCCCAGATTCTCCCATTACCTTGTCACACATGAATCATCTTTACCTCTTGTGCCCTCCCCCTCTTCCTCCCTTGCTCTATGCTTCAATTCTGTTGGCAGTTTTAAATTTTTCTTTTCCATTAGTTTGTTTTCCCTGTATCCCTAATATAAGTGAGACAAAAACAGGGGAGACTAACCATAAATTTCTGTTTACAAACATAAAATATATAAAAACTAACAAATAAAAGCAAATCTTAAAACTTTCAGATTTTGAGCACATGAAAACTAATAGGCATCTATATAATTAATTTTTAAATAAGAGGGCAATCTTTTTTTAGTTACTACTTAAATTTAACTATAAACAAGAGACAGAGTTGCTATACAAAAATATAAAATGGTCTGTTTCTTGGGTGCATAGTTGTACATTGAAGCTACTTGACATTATGTCCATTCAGTTGCCTATTTATTGACATGATACATATCATTTGCTCTATGTCAGACATTATGCTATGTGTCTGAGAAAATAGGAATAAAAGGAGTGGATTCTTGTTCTTATAGTCTAGTGGAGCAGATGGACTTGAATCAAATCTTTTCAGAATTAAATGCAAAACAGTCTTAAATACTCAATGAATAAATTTATCTAAATTTGTTAATTTTGCTTTGTCACAGTAGCTATTTGTACTAGTTTTTGAATTGCAGAAATAAAAGTAAGACAATTTAAAATAAAATTTTATGAAATATTTTTAACCTCTATTTTTAATAATCAAAACCTAAGTCTAAGCTTAAATTTCCTTAAAATTATTTAGCATTTTATTTCTAATTATACTGTTTTGTAATGTTAGACTTGCTTCCCTAAATATTAAACTCAATAGGTCAGCAAGAATTGTCTTAACTAAAATATTTTGTCATACTTAAATAAAATAAAAGAGCTACTTTAATGACATTTAATTTTTCATTGATTGTTAAATAATAGATAATTTTTCATTGATTAATAATAGATAACATAATCTCAATACTTAAACACTATCAGCCTTTCCTCAGTTTGCAAACAAATGGGCAAGAGATTGTGACTACATTTCTCACTTCATCACTAGTGCTTCCTGAATTTATTTCATTTTTAATGGCTGTGGGAGGTAAAACTCTCTTCGTCAGTTGGAAACTGAAGGAAAAAAAACTTTTGAGTGTTGTGTTTAACCATGAGGTTAGTGTTACTTATGTTCATTTTCTCTTCCTCTTGTTTTACTATTTTCAATTTAGATTTACCAGTGATTAATATTTGATTTTACACACTGGTTTTTACTGAAAATTCTAAGCTGAAAGTACTTCCTTTTTTCTCAATCTTTTGACATAAAAAAGTGATCTTTTAAATGATCATGTATTTAACTTTCAGCAGTTTTGTCCTGTCTTTAGAACTTAAATAGAACATGAGAGAAATGTTTAGTGTCTCATCGTGCTGTGTAACGATGCACTCACATGCTCTGTAATTGTATGTATCAACTTCTGGTTTATAGTGATCTCCTTGAGTGTCAACTATTATAATTATTACTTAATTATTACTAGTGAAATATAACATTTGAAAAAGAATTTTTACTCTAATTCTCAGTTCTTGCACTTCTGAGCCCTGAATTTTCTCCATGCTTAAAAAAAATTATGTTCAGTAGGAATACTGCCCTCCCCTCCATCATGGTTGAGAAGTTAATTACAGGAATTTAATTAACTTAAGTTCTATATTTATTTTATGATAGGCAATAGAGGTTAGAAATATCTCAATAATTTTCCCACAAAATAAATTAAAAAGAGGTAATTATTGTCATTTCTTGACATTTCTACCACCACCCAAAATAACCTTATAATCTCACTATTTAATAGCAGTTATGAAGATCAGTCAGAACATATTATAGCTAAACTTCTCTCCTCTGATCTTGGCATTTTGGTCACATCGTTAGTGTTGTAACTAAAAACTATGAATGAATTTATTCACATTCTTTGACTGCATGATGATATGGAGCAAACATCAAAAGAGTTGAGCTCTCTGGCTAATATTACACATATGAATAGTTACATGTACTTTCTCATTAAGGTCATTAATGTTTTATAAAATGAAACATACATATTGATTGGCTTATAAATTTTAGGTTTTTATGAGTTATAATCATTACTGTAAATAAGGATGTCACTCCATATATTCATTTTTTCTCTTTAGGGTCATTGGATTTTCATAAGAAAAATCAATCACCTAGTTGATAATCTTTAATTTTTGAAAAATGAAGTTCTTTGAGAGCCATGGATTAGAGGATAGTTGATTATATGTTTACATTCCTCTCTCATTCTCTATTCTAAGATTGAAAAGAAAGGAGTTAGACAACAATAAGACAATTTGGATTTCAGGTATGTAAACTCTGATACGCTGATACGACAGAATGATTATTCAAAGTAACATATTAGATATTTGAAAGAAGAAACCTAATTAAAAGTTCCAATCTTACAAAATTTCGCAGTGAATTCAGAGACTGTAGCTTACCTGTACAAATGAAAAAGTGTAGTTGAATGGAATATAGAAAATTAACACAAAATGGTACTAGGATATTGTTATAAGCTACCCTAAATCCTGGTCCAGTGCTCTTCTAAGTGTTTTTTAAATACATTTCTAAAATTTCTAATTTATGATCATTTCTATTTGTTTTATTTAATATCTAACAACATATTATTAGAAATTATTGACTTTTTGAAAATTAATTGTAAAAATTAGGAGCTATGCAAGTGTGTTTGTTTTTCAGTTTATGCTGTTTTCTGCTTTAATCATTGTTATATATATTCATTGAGACTATACATGTAATAGTTGACTCCAGAGTTTGGCTTTGTAAGTATGATAAAGATTTAAATAATGTTTACATTAAAAAAGCCATTTAAAACTTTTATATTTCAATTAGGTAGTGTTTCAAAGAAAAAAAATGAAACATTTCAAGTCAGAAGTAGTAGAAAAATTAAAATGGAAAATATTTTAAACATTGAAAATATAGGGACTAACCAATTTTAAGAAATGATTTATATCTTGATGTATTTCTTTACATATTTCTATTGTTTTAAGGAAATTAAAGGTCACTGATATGACTGAGTCCATTCACATCCCATTTTGCCATCTTCCTAGGATGTATTTTTCCTTTAAAATTTTTATATTTATATGCATGTATACATATATGTATGCAGTCTCACTATGTTGCCTGGGGCAGTCCCAAACCTGTGGACTCAAGCGATCCCTAGTCCCAGCCTCTCAGGTAGCTGGTATTACAGGTGTACACCACCACACCTGGCTATGTTTTTGAGACTAGATCTCATTATTGTTGCCTGGGGTAGTCTTGAATTCGCAGACTCAAGGGATCCCTGGCTTTGGCCTCCCAGCGCTGGGGTTACATGCCACTATGCTTGGCCTGTATGTATTTATGTACCTAACATCACATATATCTACTCTGACAATATGCTATATAGTAATTACATCTAATTATTTAAATTTAAAATAAAATGTATTGAGTTTCTCATGAGCGCTAATCAGATTACAGGTGTTTTATATTTGCATGTGATTAGACTCTATAATGGACAGTGCTAATACAGAACATTTTCATGTCACTGTTCTTATGTTCTTAAACTTCATATGGAAAATATCATACTCTGGAGTCAACATTGTTTTTGAGAATTATCTATAATCACACATGAATTTATGAACATTTAAGCTATTTCCACTTTTTAGATATTAAAGAATGCTGCAATGAATGCTTGTATGCTTGATTCTATTTGGACACATATGTATGTTTGTCAAATTTTCTTTCTTCCTTTTCTTTAGGGTATACATTAGTTGATTGTAATCATTAATAATTTTACATGACATAACCTAAGCATTCTCAAAGTCGCTCTGTCAAATTATGATTCAACCAGAAGTACATAAAAAAGATTTTCTTTTCCTCAGAAAATTGCTGATAGTCTTACACTACAGTGCCAAAGGCTATTTTATTTTTAATTTACATTTCCCTAACACTAATACTACACTTCTCTAATACTACACTTTTTAATTTCTGAACTACTACATTTTCCCTAGTACTACTCTTTCCATAATATTCCTATCCATAAAAAAGAGCAGCTTTTCATTTGTTGGTCACTTGCATTTCCTTTTCCGTGTATCCCTCCATCTCAATACTTTTTCAAATAGTTATTATTTCTTTTTTGATGTATGACTTCTTAGTAATAATTTGTTTTTCACTGTCGGCATTATTAATTTGTCCTACTTTTCTGGCTTGAGCTTTTACTTTGTTTATTGATCTAGAGAAGTCTTGTTTTTTGATATAAAGAGGTTTTGTTTCTTAATACAGAGAAGTTTAAAAATTTATTGTGTAAACACTTAAAACATTTCCCTTATTGTGTATACTATTTTTGGCATCTTATGTAAGCAAGCTTTGATATTCTTATGCTTTATGATTATTTTCCTGTTTTTTTCTTCTAGACTATTTTAATTTTGTTTCTTACATTAAGTCATTAGAATCTATGTGAGATTTATTTTGTGGCATAAAGATCTAATTTCTCCCCATATGATAAGTAATTTTCTC
This sequence comes from Uropsilus gracilis, assembly GCA_004024945.1. Taxonomy (NCBI): domain Eukaryota; kingdom Metazoa; phylum Chordata; class Mammalia; order Eulipotyphla; family Talpidae; genus Uropsilus; species Uropsilus gracilis. The sequence continues at coordinate 19,011 of PVHY01003182.1, forward strand.
AGTATAATATTTTAAATAATTTATTTCCTTAGTTCTAAGTATTGCCAACTTTTCTTTAACTGCCATATATATATGAATATGTTTTTATGTTCTCTATTCTGTGGAGTTCATTTTTTTATGTCTGTGCTGGTATGACATATAAATGTCATGGTGTTGCTATTTAGGTAGTTCTTTACCTTGTACATCTTCAAAATTGTCTAATTTTTGGTCTGTTATCTCACATGTGAATTACAGGTTCATACGGTCTAGTTCTCTTACAATTCTTCTAGATTTTTTGTTGGAATTGAACTGGATAGAATGATTTAGTAAGAATAGACAGTTTTATGAAACTTAGTTTTCCCATTTACCAATATGTAATATTTTATAATTTCCTTTATAGAGGTCTTATTCAGATTTTGTTATTTATATTCTTAGACAGAGTATGATTTTGTTTCATTTGAGAATGAGATATTTTATTACATTTCTACTTGATGGTTGCTTGTATGTAGGAATACTATTTATTTTTGTATATTGGTCTTTTATCAATAATCTTACTGAATTTTCTTACTAGTTTTAACAATTTGTACATTCTCTTGGATCTTCTATGTAATCACATTAACTGTAAATAGTGACTTTTTTGTATATACTTTTAACATCTTCTTAAATTGGTGATTTCATGTCCAAGTTTGTAAATAATAAACATTCTTGTTTCACCTTTCAAGTACTGTTCAATGTTTTATCATTAGATGTTGGGCTAAGAAAATTCCCTTTTATTCTTAGTCTGTCAAGAGACTCTTAGGAAATAATAATGCCTATATCTTTGAAATAATTTTTAAATTATATTTCTTCTTTAATGTTTATATGGTAAAGTACACTAATTGTTTTTTAAATGTCACTCTATTATTGAGTTTCTGAGATAAGCCTTATTAAATCACGGTGTAATTATGTGACTATATGAACATATGTATGTCAGTTATGTTCATGTGGACATGTACAGTATATGTGATATACTCTACATTATTAAATTGATTAATTTTGCTGTTTTCTGTAGAATTTATAAAAATGCTAGTAAAAGGGGTTGGCTTATTATTCTTCTTATACAATTTTTCTCATTTTTATGCATTAAAGTTATATTAGCATTAAACAAGGAGCTGTGAGAGAGCCAAGGCAGTGACAGAGGAGGTTCTTTGGTTTGATCCCGAGAAGAATGTTTAATAGTTGACCAGTAGGCCACTATACTAAGGGCGTCCCAAGGCTTGGGTTTAAACCTCTGGACTTCTGAGAGAAACACAAAAGAGACATGATGGAGATTTATACTTCATTGAACAGGAGGTGGGTGAAGAGAGATACCTAGAGGCAGTGTGGTCTATGGAGATGGAAAAGAACTGAAGGATTACTGGGTTAGCTAGAGGGTCTCAGAAGGGGAGGGCAGAAAAGTGCATAGGCAAACACTCTAGAAAAAGAGAAAGTCCATATGGAAGAGTTGGGGTGTGCCATGCAGGCTCGTCTCTGCTAAGATAAAAACAGATAAAGCTCTAAACTGCACTCCATATCTGCACCCCTGCACCCCTAACTTATGAAGTGCCCTGAGAATACACAGACTGCCAAATCTCAGATCTGATCCCCAAACAGAAAGTATATCAGTGGTGCCAGAAACATTCCCCAGCACATTACCACCAGTGACTGGACCCCTCTAGTATGGGCCCCCATCCTGCTGATGTATCAAAGGTCAAAACAGGTCTCAGTACATACTGAAGTCTAAAAAGATTAAAAAAAATATTAAACTCCAACCAAACCACAGTACTAACTAAGAGGAAAAGTAGTTCACCTTTCTAAGTTTTTGATAAAGATAGTGAAATATATTAGGGAAATTTAAAGTAACTAAGTGGATAGAAAGGATATCTCAAAGCTTAAATTCTCAAATGAAATATATTACAAGAACACAACTTCTCAGAGTACAATCCCAAAGACATGGAAGATTATGTTTCCCTATCAGGGATCTCAAAATTGCTGTAATAAAGAAACTCAAAACAAATAAAAAAATCAGAAAGGCAAGACAAAATAATACAAGCATACTCAGTAAAGCTAATAGTGATAGAAAGATAATAGGGGAACATCAAAAAAGAAACAAGTGAGTGAGCTTAGATATAAAATTAATGAATAGAAGCTCCAAATTGAATCCATAAATAAGAAAAAATAGAGACTCAGGATGTAAGGGACTGAACTGAAGAAATCGAGAATGCCAAAAGAAGCAGAATTGACCAATTGAAGGATCAACTCAGTGACCTCGGATAAAGTGATGCACACAGGAACCAGATGGAAGAAGAAAGAAATGCAAAGTGAAAAATGAAGAAGCACTTTGAAAAGTATATGACCCATTTAAAAAAGGCAACATGGTGATAATGCATATACTAGAAGGCAAAGGAACAGAGAACTTATCCAAATAAATAATAAAAAACTTCCTAAAATCAGGGAACAAAATATACAAGCCTGTGAAGCTAAATTACAGCTGATTACCTGTAATCAGCTAAATTACAGCTGATTACCTGTAATTGCGATGAGACCTACACCAAGACTTATCATAGTGAAACAACCAAGAGTTAGGACAGAGAAAGAATACTGAACACAGCTAGGGAAAATAACAGGTAACTTATAATAATAAATATACTCCCACCAAGATTTCATCAGATTTTTCCAGAAGACAAGTTAGTGTCAAGAGCAGAATGGGATGACATATTCAAAATACCCAAAGATAAAAACTTCCTGCCAAGATTATAGATTTCACAAGACTCTCGGATATGAGGGAGAAACGAAGACCTTCACAAAGCAGAAAGCAGTTTGCAAACACTAGTCTCCCCTTACAAGAAATGTTTAAAGAAGTTCTACTATCTAAATTGATGAGAAGAAAACATGCAAATATTTGAAGGAACAAATAGATCAAACCAGAAAACTAAAGTCAAAATGGTTGTAGTAAGCTCCCATACATTAATAATCATTCTTAATGTAAATGTACTGAATTCACAGGTGAAAAGGCTTAGAGTGGTTGCTGGATTAGAAAACAAACCCATTTTTACAAAAAGTTTCCAGAAGACCCATTTGAACTCCAAAGTTCAAATAAACACTGGCTAAATGTAAATGGTTGGAATACAGTCCTACAAGTAAATGGAAGTCTTGGAAAGGCAAGAACAATCATACTTATATCTAACCAAGCATATTTGTACCTGGGAAAGATAACAAGAGACAGTGAAGGAAATTATGTAAAAATTAAGAGAACAATATATTAGAAAACCATAATACCAGTAGAGTTGCACAAGATAAGGAGCATCAAAATATTTAAAGCAGCTATTTTTAAATGCAAAAACAGATATTGACAGCAAAATAATCACAGTGGATTTCAATTGCCCAGTGACATAATGAACAGAGAAATAGACAGAAAATCAACAAGGAAACAACAGCCTTCATGAGCAATTAGAACAAATGGGCTTAATGGACATTTAAAGAGCACTCCACTCCATAAAAAGCTGAGTATATAATTTTCTCAAGTACATGTGAACTTTCTTGAGTGTAGATCATGACTTGGGTCACAATACAAGCATTAAAACATTCATAAATATTGAAATCATATAAAATATCTTTTCTGATTACAATAGTACCAGTAATTAGAAATTAACCACAGGAAAGGCAGGAAAAATTTCAAATCAGTGAAGGCTTAGCAATGTGGTACTGAGTAGAAGGTTAATTCAAAGGTTAAATTAATGAAAAATGAAGACATAAGATACCGGAACCTATGGGAAGTAACAAAAGCAGTATTAAGAGAAAATATACATCAATATAGGCCAATATAAAGAAACAACTCAAATAAGTAGTTATTATACTTTAAGCACATTGAAAACAAAGAAAAAACGTAAAATTCATTAGAAGAAAAATAAAATTTCAGAGCATAAGTATATGAAGTAGAAATAAAAGTATATTTAAAAGATCAATAAAACCAAAAGATAAGCAAGATAGGCAAGCCGATAACTAAACTTTAAAAAAAGGAGAGAAAACTCTTAGAACGAGAAATGAAAGAGAAGTGGCAATTCACATCATAGAAATACTTAGGCTCTTAAGGAACTGCTATAAACATATTTATTGCTCAATAATTGGATGATCTAGAACAAACAAATAGAAAACTTGATGAACAGACTAATTATAAGCAAGGTGATTGTAACAATCATGAATCTTCCAAGAATCAAAGTCTAGGAGTAGATGGTGTCAAAAGTGAATTCCACCAACTCTTCAGAGGTGAACTAATATCTAGTCTTCTCAAATTCATTTAAAAAATTGAAGGAGAAAGAATACTTTCAAACACTTTATGAACCCAACATTGCTTTGATTCTAAAAACAGACAAGGGTAAAGAATACTACAGACCATGATTCCCAATGATTTAGATTAAAAAATCCTCAAATTTATTTTAACATTTTGAATTCAGCAATGCAGTAAAAAATTAGAGATAATGACCAGATAGAATTTTCTAAATGTAGGATGGTTCAGCATTTACAAATTGATTGGTGTATTTTATCACATCAGCGAAATGAAAGGTTTAAAATCTTATGATTGTATCAGTAGATGCAGAGAAAGCATTTGACAAGTTTCAGCATCCACCTAAAAAAAACTATAAGAAATGGCAATATAAGGAACATACATCACATAATAAAGGTTTCATAAACAAACCAACAACTAACATCATATTCAATGAAACAGAAAACTTTTGCTCTAAGGTCAGGTCCAAGACAAAGATGTGCATATACACACACACACACACACACACACACACACACAAAGATATGCATTTATATACACATATATGTGTGTGTGCTCATTGAACACCTTTATAGAAATACATAAATATATATATCTATCATCAGGGAAGTAGAAATCAAAACCATAGTGAGATACCATCTCACACCTGTAAGATTAGTTTACAAATGGCCAGAAACATTAACTGTGAACAAAGATATGGAGAAAAAGGAATCCTTATACATTGTTGAGAATTTAAACTGATTCATCCCTATGGAAAATAGTGTGAAGATTTTTCAAAATATGAAAAACGTTTCTACCATATAAGCATTTCCAGTCTTTCCAAAGAATATAAAAATGTTAGTTTAAAATGATATATACATTCTTATGTTCATTGAAATACTATTTACAGTAGCCAATCAAACAACCTGACTGCCTAACAACAGATGGGAGACTAAAAAAATGTGTTATATACATACAAAACAATACTACTTAGCTATAAATAAGGATAAAATCTTGCTTTCTGTGATGGCATGGATGAACTAGAGGGGATTATGTTAAGTGAAATTAGTCAAAGGAAAAAGAAAAATGCAGAAGATTTCACTCATGTGGACTTTTAAGAAATCAAACAAAGATACCAACAAAAGTGAAACAAAACAAACCTTAAAAATCTAACTGCAGAATTGAAACTTCCAGAAGGGGAGAGTAGGTTCTGGAGAGTATAGAAGGGAGGGTGCCCGATTGACAATGGTGGCTGATTATGGGTGTCTTGGAGGTCAATCTGAAGTGTTAACAGAAATCTGAAGAAGGTGAATCTGTGTCCTTGCCATATAACTTAGTGTGAACCAGTTATTTCAATAGCTAATGATATGTTAAGAACAGTTAAGAAAAAGTTACTTAATAACTTCTTCTGTTTTCTGTTCATTAAAATATTTTGTTTAAAACAAAGATCATCTGTTTCTTTAAGATTTGCAATTCTCGTTTTTAAACAACCTTCACCTGATTTATTTTAGATAGATATTTAGCTACTACCTTAATCTTTCATGTACACTATGAGATTTTTCAATATTCTTCTTCAATCAAAGTTAGGTCATCTATATAGGATTTCCCAAAAATATCTTAATACATTTTTAAATTTGAATGATTTCAAGACTAAAATACATCAGCCTTGTACAATTGTTATTTGTACAATAATTATTAATTTTAAAAAGTTTTATTCTGAATCATATATTTTTTTTTAGTCTATGTCATCTTTAGTCAGAGAAGTTGAAACACAAAATTAAAACTAGCTGGTTATCATCTAATTTCTTAAAGATTTGCCCTACTTAATTTTTTTGGTATGAGATATTTGTTGAAGAAATGAGCTTATTGGTCTCTAAAGTCTCTTATTGTATAGGGTTTTGAAGACCACTTCCAGGTCCAGTGATTCACTGGGAAGACTTACATGAGTCAGTCCATAGTTTCACTGAAGGTTATGATTTCATATAACAAATGGATACAGATCATTAGCACCAGGAAGGGGTGAACGGGGCATATTCTGGATGAAACTAGATACAAGCCTCTATGAGTCTTTATCCTAGTTGAGTCACAGAGGATGTGCCTATTTCTCTCAGGAACCAGTTGTGATAACACCAATGAAATGTTTAAAAGGGAATTCTCTAAAGACTCAGTTCCTAGGGTTTTATTGGAGGTCAGTTATATAGGCATTCTCTGCCTGGCATGTACCAAGATTCCAGTCATGTAGAAGAGAAGGTGTTGAACCACATTGTACAAGAACTTAGTCACTGTGAACACTTTCACGACTTCTGGAAATGGTGGAAATACTTATCAGTTCTCACTCACCCACCAAGGTTTAACCTAGCAAATAGACTTTTTCAGGGTTAGCGGTTTCCTGCCTACTATGATAACTCTGGTGAACATCTTTATTAAGGGTTTTGTTGATTGCATTCTGGGTGGTCTGTTGCTCTGTTTCTATTTCCTGCTAATTAGTCATTAGTTCTAGAGATGTACACAGGTCTGATATTTTTGGAAAGAATATTTCATAGGTGGTGTTCTGTATTGCCTCATATAAGGAGGCATATAACATCTGCTTGCACTCTGTGTATGTATGTGTGTGTGTGTGAGTTGTTTCAGGTATTGTCAGTCTGATTATATATTATAAAGTATGGATCTACTATTTACCTTTTTTATTTCAGCATCCTGTGATGACTATTGCCCAGATTTATCATGTCACTCAAGATTATAAAGTCTGACTTTATTTAGCATTTATTAGTTGGAATTTCTATAAAGAATTTGCTTTCAGCAACTGTTTAATTATGATGAAATGAAAGTTAAAAATGAAAAAAAATGTGCAAGTCTTTTCTCTTCCTTTATAGATTGCAAAATAATAGGTAGGTTCTCTAGTATCCTCCAAAGGCAATTATACATTTTGGGTTTTATTACTGTTAGGATCATACAAATGCTCAACATACTACTTTTTGCTATCTCCTCTCTTTAGCTACTGAGCCTTTTAACACACCAATTGCTTTTGATAGCATTCTTTTTTTCTGGTAAGATATTTGAAGTTCTTCTATTTCCTATTGCAGATCTGGAGTCAACTTTTTTCCTCAGTTCTACTTAACTATAGTGGAAAAGTGACATTTAGAGCCCATAATCCATATGAGAGTTGCTTAAATACTCTGGATTTATCACTTTTATAGAATAGTTTTAGTGGAATTATCAATGGCTAGGGAATAAAAACTTGAATTTTTGAGTTTATACTGATATTTCTAAATCAAATTTTGGATTATAGGGTTTTCACTCAACATTATTTTGGTTTTGTACTTGTGTGTTTTTTTTGTGAGTCAGAAAATGTTGGTTCCTGGTGACATTAATATAATTATTTGTTCTGCTTATATTAGTAGCAGTATAACAACATTAATGCCATTACTAAGAACATAGTCACAGATAGTTTAAAATTTCTTTTCTTCAGTAAGACTTACAGTCAAAACATGCTGTTTGAAGTCACTTAAAATAATACTTTGGTAGGGTTAAGCCATCTATTTGATAGGTAGGGTAATGTCAAATATAACTTTTGAAATTTCTCATTAAATTTTGTTTTATAATTAGTTAGCTATATATATGTTTCAAAAGCTAATCTAGAAAATCAGATGACTTGAAGAATTCTACCTTCTATCTTTACCCCTTTTACACTCTTCTAAAGAAAAGTAATTACATTAAACTTTAATTTATTTTTATGTTTTTTAATGGAACCAAATGCATGTTTACACATTTATATTTTCTTTCTAAGAAAATACAGTTTATTCATTCTGTTTGACCCACGGTTATTTTTTCATTTAATAATATTTTCAGTTCATGTGGTGCATGCCTATAGTACAAGCGCTGGAGGCAAGAGACCTGGGATTGAGCTCGTAGGTTTGAGAATACCCTGGGCAACATAGCAAGACCTGGTTTTGAAAAAGCAGCCAGATGTGGTGACTGGTGCCTGTAATCCCAGCTACCTGCGAGGCTGAGGCTGGGGACCGCATAAGTCCATGCATCAGAACTACCTTGGCAACATAGCGAGACCTAGACTCAAAAAATTTTTTTTAATTCTATTTTTTATCTGATGTGGGATCACCCTATTCTGCATTTAATGTAAATTTGGACCCTAAACTTAACTTTAGATTTTGCTCTTTCCTGGGAATCTTTTTTTCTACCTACAGCTTTTGGCAAAGAACCAACTTTTTGCTGCTTCTGTTTTTTCAGCAGAAATTTCATTTTTGTTTGTGCACATTACTTTTTACAGAATAAGCAGTCTTTTGATTATTTGAACATGTCACTCAAGTGTCTCAGTTATTACATTCTATGTTCCCTATTTGTGTGACCTCAACCGATACTATGTACTTTAGGCAGGGGCCTTCAGAATCTCAGCTACTTGCCCGAATGGCCTGATTCTACTCTGTACTTCCCTAAGTTGCTATGCTCACTGTGTATACTCTTGTAACTCTAGATTTGAGTTCTGTTTCAGGAGCCTATATATTTCTAAGTTATATATTAATTTTTTGTTTATATTTTATCTAGCTTAGTTTCATGTTTGGAGAAGGAACAATTTACTTTGCCATGTTTAGAAATAGATCAACTGAATTTGTTTTCTATCAATCATGTTCATCATTCCTTTTCTGTAATTAACTAAAGGAACAAACACATGTTCACACACATGAAACAATTTTATAAGACATATCTTATAACTAAAAGGATGACATTTCCTATGAAATTTCCCCTTCTTTGACAAACTATAATAGTTTGTCAAAAAATGTTTTTCAGCATATTCTCTTCCTTTTTCTTTTCTCCACCTATTTCTCCAGATTAAAGAAAAAATTGTCAATCAATTTTATTATTTCTTTTAAATTACACTTAAAGTCACCTGGCTGGAGACAATATTATAATGAATACAAATTCCTTTCAGTAAAACAGGAAAAAAATGACCCAATTATAATTTGCAGATAGTAATACAGCTTCTTGGCTTAGGGTATTTTTAAAAATTATTATTTCAAGAGCTTTATTAAGTTTCATTGATCCTCTTTGATTTTTTGTCTTTACTTCACTTTGTTGACCAATCTATCTTGTGTCTTCTCTGTTACTTTTGTTTTCTGGGAGAATAGGTGTTTTATTAAAACTATGATCTGGTATTAGTATGCCTTAAAGCAGAACTTTCATATTTCATACATTTCTACTAGGTCATTTGCTATGCATTTTTGCAAGTTTCAGTATGGGTGTAGTGTTATACTATAGTAAATAGCTTGGAGAAGTAAAAGTTTTAGGAAAATCCTTTTTTTTTCAAGGAAATCTTCAGATTCCTCAAATAAAATTTCACCTTTGGGATGAAACATTTACTTGGGACTTTTGGTAAGGTAAGAATTTTGCAAAGTGTGAGAAATATGGTTTCAAATGTTTTAAACTTTTGTAAGTGATAAAAATAATAGTAATTTCATTTTTACCTGATTTTGTTAGTTTTGAACTTACAAATAATATTTTAAACAGAGGGAAAAATGCAAGAAAAACTATTGAATCTTTCTTTAGACTACTTTTATGTGGCTCTACAGAAAGTTAGTTTTCAGGATATATGCCTAAAGAAATTACCATTATGATTTTCCTTTTTTTTGTTGTAACATTTAATTTTAAATGTACTTTAAAGCACAATTACTTCAGTTATTTTTAAAGAACAAAGCTAAAAAATCTACTGTAAATGGCATTCTTGTTATTTAAATCTGTGCATTGATAAACTTAAAAATGAACTATTTTCTAATTGACCCTGGATACACATTATCTGTATCATGTTGTTTGGGCATTTATTGACATGTCTAATGAAAACATTAGGAATGTGAGAAAACTACTGAAAATCTTAACGAATTTTTTCTGGACATTTCAAGCTATGACATCTGCAACCATCTTTCTTCACCCATTCATGATGTCATCTAATTAAATTTGCATCAACTTCAATTTATGAATATCTCTGACATTAATTACTTTGAGTATAGTATCTACATTTAAGTATGAATTTATAGGCAGAAGCAATAAAATACACATCAATGTATAAATATAAAGCATTCAGCAAGACAATCCAAGGTCTTATAGTAGTCACTGCTTGTAATGTAGAATTAAGAGAAAGCTCAGTTTTCCATCTAATTGAATTTGCTGAATCAGGGTCTTTCACCCACATTTGAGAACAGGAGTATGTCTTTTCTCAGAACCTGTAAACGAACTGGTTGAAAGACTGACAGCTTGGTACAGGGAACACAGCTATATATTTTGTTTCAGGCAGCTGGAGTTTTAATCACAGCTCTGGTGATGAGGGGAGTAGGAAGGCTTGACTTTCACACAACGACTTAAACAAACAGTATAGTACCTCTGTGCTCTCCAACTCATTTCCTGTTGTGGCATTTTTCAGCATGGATTACATGTTGAACTAATAGAAAATCAGAAAGTTGGAGTTTGAGTTATTTGGTATCTATCACAGACCATAAGAATGACTAGATAAAGCTGCTACTAATCATTGGAGCACGAAGACTTATATATATTAACAAAGTACTCTACTGAATGTGTTACAAAAATATAAGACCAAGCTATATTTAGGAAATCTACTTATTTGGACAGTATTTCAGAGTCATTGAATTTCTTCTCATATAGTTTTCTTTGTATGTAAATTGCATTATTGAAAACAAGCACTATTTAATGCAGATATAAGTCGAGGAAATTCCTAAAGGAAACGCTTAGAAAGTGACCTAGGTAGTTACAAATAATATTTCTTTCTTTCACTGGCAAGGAAGTGATTGTTTCTTTATTATGTACCGGGGACCATGAATCCTATAAAAGGATCAGAATATAGAGAAAACTTGTGCTTGAGATACCAAAGATAAATGCTTGATTAACAAACACAAGGGAAAAATATCAAACAGGTCATGCTATGTGAGTTAAGAGTGCCTGGGAGTTATTACTTTACATAGCACAGGCAAGAGACATTAAAAACACCTTACCCTTTTCTGTTTTTGTCTCATAAACAAATAAAATAGAAAAATATTTACCTGTTCAACAGTGAAAACATTTTTCAAAGTTCATGTATTAAAAGAGGATGCCTCACTATTTCAGAATACTCAAGGTAGAGCGATATGGTAAAGAAGGGAATAATTGCAGAAATACTTGAATGAAAGCACTATAATCATGGGGGAGGCAGGGGTCCTTCTTCCAAAAGCCAAGCCATGCCTGGTCCCAATTCTGACTTCTTGAGTGGACTCAGTTCAAGAATGCATGTTTCCAGTAAGAATAGCTCATACCCAAAAAATTAGCAACAATAAGTGCTGGCATGGATGTGGAGAGAAAGAAGCACTTTTACACACTGCTGGTGCGAATGCAAGCTGGTCCAGTCACTATGGAAAGCTGTATGGAGGACCCTCAAACTACTGACAATGGAACTACCATTTGATCCAACATTCCCATTTCTGGGAATCCATTCAAAGGACACCGAAACACTAATTAAAAAAGACACCTGTAGTCGAATGTTTATTGCAGCACTATTTACAATAGCCAGGGCATGGAAACCACCCAAATGCCCCCAAACTGATGAATGGTTGAAAAAGATAATGGTAAATTTATGCAATGAAATACTATTATTCTGCAATCAAACCCGACAAATATGAGGCATTTGTGATAACATGAATGAATCTGGAGGGAATTATATTAGCAGAAAGAAGTCAGAAAGAAAAATACAGAAACCATATGGTCTCACCTACAGATGGGATATAGGTGTAACAAAGGGCCAGGAAAAAGTCAAAATAAACTGACAATGGAGGTGGGGCAGGCAGGTAAGGAGGAGGAGGAGGAAGGAGAAACAGAGGAAGAGAGGCGATCAAGATGAAATTTCACAGGTGATATATGGAGGGAGAACTCTGGGGAATGCAATATGTGATATATTTCTCTCTCTGTGTGTGTGTATAAACATATTATGTAAACAACAAAATGCTTAAGACTCTGGAGTTTAGAGGGTGTGCTTAACAACAGTGTTTTTTTCCTCATTGATAAACCAGCTTGAGTAAAATAAGACAATAAACAGAGTGCTTTATTAATTATTTACATAAAAAAGATGAGATGTGGGTTTTTTTTCATAATATTGGCTATGAATTAATAAAGGAATTCAGTTTTTTTGTTTGTTTCACTTGAATTTAACAACTTTCCAGGATATTTAATAATGATGTTTGAAAAATGGATATACAGTCTTGGAAAAGGCATCTTTTTCCTTCTAATCTTTAAGCATGGGGATATTGAACTTCTCTACAGCCAGATCATAATTATGATGTTTTCCATCTATATGTTGGAGTAGTAGAAATTTATTTAGTTTTAATATACAAAATATTCTTTTCTTATTTTTAAAATAAATTTCCCAAATAAATAATAGCTATTGATGTTATGTAATATTTTGAAATGAAATTGCAATCTCTTAAAAGTCAGCTGTTCAATAATAACTATTTTTGTATATACAAATAATACCTTATTACAAATATTATATCATACACATTTATATATTAAAGAGAAAATTTGGGAACTTTTTTTCAAATAGAATAAAAAGGAGTCATTACTTTTCATCACTTATCTCCACTACCTTGTCTTGACCAAATTTTGTTTCTTCTCTTTTGCTGATGAATTTATAAACATTTCTTCATAAAAATTGTGCACTTAAATTGGTATCTTATTTAGAAATTTGGAGTGGCTCTTACTCTATTTGCATTTCCCCCATGCACTTGGTTTTATTTTACCATTTAAAAATAATTGTAGTTTAATGTTATAGTTTGATATATCATTGTACTTTTTCCTTAATGAGAAAAGACACAATCATGTGCTAGAGAAATTAAAATAGAAAAGATTAAAGTCCTGAAAGAAGAGCATAAATATGAAATCTCTGGAAAGTGTACCCTAAATCCATATAAATAACAAATTTTAAGGGAAATTATTTGACAAATACATGATATTTGAAAGGATCAGAGAGAACCAGAATAAATTTTATAGGCAGTGATTTAATCAGGCCATGAAAGGTGTGGTGGTTTGCATTAACTTTTTTTCTTTGCATACTGCTTTCATGGTTTGTCTCTGCTGACACACGTATCAATATTCTATTCCGTTGTGTGACTGCATTAATATTCCACTGTATTCATGTGTATGTGTGTGTGTGTGTGGGGGGGGGCTATTTCCACCTTTTTTGCTATCATGACTCATGCTACTATGAGCATTCATGTACAAGTTTCTGTGAGGACTTTTTTTTTTCTCTTAGGTTATATGAATAGGAACAGACTTTCTGAGTCATATGGTAATTTGGTAATTCTGTGTTTGCCTTTTTGAGGAATAGCAAATTGTTTCCAATAGCTGCAGTGCCAGTTTTTAGGCTCATTGACTGAACAAGTGTTCTTATTTCTCTACATTGTCACCAGTACTTATTATTATTTATGTTTTGATTTGTTACTCTTATAGGTGTGAAGTGGTTTCTCATCATGCATTTCCTTAATGACCAAAAGTGCTGAAAATACTTTCATGTGTATGTCTTGCTTGAGAAATGCTTATTTAAATCTTAGCATATTTAAAATTTTTTAGGCTGGGCATGGTGGTGCATGCCTGTAAAAGGCAGCTTAGGAAGTCACGACCGGAGCTAGGGATCACGGTTTGAGTCCCTCCAGGGGCACGTAGCGAGACCTAGTTCCAAAAAAATATAGCTGGGTGTGGTGGTGTGTGCCTGTAATCCCAGCTACCTGGGAAGCTGAGGCTGGGGATTGCTTGAGTCTGCGGTCCCACAGACAATGTGAGCCTTTGGTTCCACAGGCAAAAATAGTGAGACCTAGTCTCAAAAAAATTTTTTTTTTAAGTAGGTTATTGTTTAGTTGTAAGGATTCTTTGATATTCTGAATATTAATCCTTCCTAAAAATATATAATTTGCAAAATTTTTCTCATTTTGTAGGTTGCTCCTTCCCATTCTTGATGTTTGTTAATGTGAAAAGATACTGACAGTATGGAATATTATTTGTCTATTTTTAACCTTTTTTTTTTTTTTTTTTTTTGAGGTTAGGTCTCGCTATTTTTGCCCGTGGAACCGCAGGCTCTCGTTGCCCGGGGTACCACGGACTCAAGCAATTCCCAACCTCACCTTCCCAGGTAGCTGGGATGACAGGCGCGCACCACCACGCCCAGCTGTTTTTTTTGAAACTAGGTCTCGCTACCGGCCCCAGGCGGGACTCGAACCGCGATCCCTAGGCCCGGCCGCTTCATAGGCTGAAGCGGACAGGCACAAGCCACCGTGCCTGGCCTTATTTTTTACCCTATTGTTGATGTGTTTGGTGTCAAATCAAAGAACCCATTGCCAATCTGAGGTCAAAAGGATTTATGACCCTGTGTTTCCTTTTATAATTTACATGTTTAGCTCATATTTAGGTCATTGATTTATTTCTGTTGTTTCCTCTCTAATGATTTGCCGATCTTTTACATAATTATATAATTCGGGGAGCATCACTTTATACATCTAAATGTGCACATATGTTACTTACCCTTCACTAAAGTTACAGTACCAACATCTCATCTTCCTCCTTTTTGCTGCTGCTTCCTCCATTTCCATTCCCTCTGGTAACCAGTATACTTTTACTGAGTCTCAGAACTATTTTCATTTGTGTTTGCCAGATTATTTTCTTTGTTTATATTGCACAAGTAGTGAAACCAGCTGGTTATTTTCTTTCACTTTCGGAGTTACTTAGCATAATCACCTCAAGATCCACCTATTTTATCCCAAGAGGGACTTAGTGTCCCATTGAGTGTATATTTTAAAATTTCTTTATCCAGTACTCTACTGAACATTTAGAAGGGTTGCATGACATGGCTTTTGAATAGTGTTGCTGTGAACTAGGTGTGCATCAACATTTTTGTATTAATGTTTTCAAATTCTTTGAATGAATAGCTAGAAGGAGGATTGTTGGAACATAGGGTGTTTCCATTTTTATTTTTTTAATGAATCTCCGTACTATTTTCCGTAGGAACTGGATCAGTCTATAATCTTTACCTACAAAACTGAGAAGTTCCTTTTTCTTTAGATCCTTGCCAACACCTGTAATGTCTAGACTTTTTGATATGAACCATTATCTCATGCGTGATGTGCTATCTCAGTGTGATTTTGATTTACATTTACCTGATAAGTGATAACAAGCATTTTTCCCCCTATGCCTGTTAACCATCTCTGTTAAACATCTTTGGGAATTGTCTCTTTGGTTTTTCTACGCTTTTCGTTGATTGTGATTGTTGATTTTGTTGTTTGTGTTGTTGCTTGTGCTTTTTTTTTTTATAATTGAGTTATATGATTTTCTTTTGGTATTTCTTGGATATTACCCCTTATTGGATATATGATGTGTAAATATCTTCTGCCATTTGGTTGGTGCCCTTTCGCTTTAATGATTTTTTTCTTTTTTAGCTACAGAGAAACTTTTTAGTTTGAGTTAGTCCTATTTTGTTACTTTTGGTTTTGTTCCCCTTGCAGTTGAAATCCTCACAGACATCTCTGAGGTCAATGTGTAAGAGCACTTGCCTGTGTTTCTTTTGATTTTCACATTCATGTGACTTTTATTACAGTATATTGTTAGAGTTCTATTTTGTTATCAGTAGCTGTTGTTAATTTATAAATTTTTTATCATAGGTACATGTGCCTGATTCATACATTTTATCATAGGTATATGAGCAAAGGAAAAAAATACTCTATAAGGTTTGGTATTATTTGGTACTGTTTGCAGTTTCAGGTATGGCTGGGGGTCTGGGATTATGTTTGGTGATAACAGGAGAATGCTGTATACAAAGTACTGCTTTGGTGTGAATGTCTACCCTTCCTCTAGAATCTTGGGCAAGGAATGTGTCTCTATTTCTATATTTGCAAATGGATGTGGCAATAATATTTCTCTTTTTTCCCCCATGTAGCATTTCTGCTTGTTTATCTAATGAAAGCCTGATGGGACTACCCTTGGAAGTGACCTGCCTTTTCCCCCTAGCCATCTTCGATATTCATTCTTTGTCTTGAACTCTTGATAGTTTCATTGCATATGTCTTGGTGTAGGTCTTACTGCATTTAGATAACCAGTGTTCTTTTACTTTCATTGACATTTATATTTAGTTCCCTCCCTGAGCTTGAGAGGCTTTCTTCTATTGTTTCTTTGAAAAGGCTCTGTGTTGCTTTTATTCTCTCTTCCCTTTCTTGGATACCCATTATCCTTATGATGCCTTTTCTAAAAGAGTTGGATAATGCTAAAAGTGCTACTTCATTTTTTTTCCAGTTTGCATTTCTTTTCCCTCTTCCAACTTCCATAGTTTTTACATTGTTATTTTAGAGTTCACTAACTCAATCTTCTGCTTATCTGCCTCCATATCTTAAGAATTTTTAAAATTACATTTATTGAATTCTTTACATATTTGGTCTTATTTATTTTCTTATTTAGTTTCTATTTTCTGCTCATTGATTTTATTTCTCACATCATACGTTCTTTTTTGTTATGTTTTTGTCTCACTTTGAGTGATTTTTCTGAGTTTTTTGTCCGTTTGACTTGCCTTTCTGCATGTCTATTTACCTCTTTGAGTTTGTTATTATAGCAATTTTGAGCTCCGTGTCTGATATGGAAATATAATCTTCCATGTCTTTGATTATTGGAGAGTTGTTCACTCCTTATGATTTCATTTTCCCTTGAGGTCTCAAGATGCCATGTGTTGTGTTCTTTTGCCTGCCCATTTTGGGACTCTAGATTTCCCTATAAAAATATCTCTAGAAGTAGATTAGTATGTTTAACAACACTTGCTCTTCCTGCATTTAGCACTGTTGTTATATTTGATTTTAATTCTTTTATTTTTGTTGACCTCTGTATGTACTTTTGCAACTGATTTTGCAGTTGCTTAGTCAGAAGGTAGGGAAGCAGTCTGGAGTTATCCAACTGCTTGTGTGAATGAGCTGTGTGGAGGCCATGTCTGACCTGATTTTTCTGGTGCTGTTGATACCCTTCCTCTCTGGGATTCGATATCTGTACTGTGTGCTGTTGGTCCATTTCCTGATATCATCACCTGCCTAGAGGACTGAGGAGGCTGAGTAAAATTCAGTACACTATTACTGGTCTTTTCCCTGTGGAACATGTCTTCCCTTAATGGTGCTTAGCTCAGTTTTAGGCTCTTTTAACCCAAATGCTATTGGTTGAACCAACAGTTCCATCATTGTATCCCCTACCCAAGACCATAGCCTCTAGGCATTTCTCTCAGCTCACCTCTTATTCAATGAATCATACTACCTCCTCAGTCTCCTTATCTCTGTTGTCCTCTTGTCTATGTTTGTATTGGTCTCTGATGTCGTGGTGTTTTCCAGTTTCATTCCAAGCCACAGGACTCTCTGGTGTAGTGTCCTTTTGTTAACCATAAGATGGTCCTCTCAGTAGCAAAGCAAGAACTCCCTCTGTTGCTATCTGGTTCACCGTTTCTTTCAAATTATTGAGGTCTCACATTTTGAATCTTGTAATTTTGGAAATCAGATTCTGTATTTCATATGTAGGAATGCTCATTTATTTGATCAAGGCTGTGGTTCGTTAGTTTGTATTCTCTTCCAAATTAATTTTTTTTTTTGGTAAAGGCTAGATTCCTTGTAATATGTCATCACTAAAGTCTATGTCTGTTATCTTTATGGACAACCAGTGACCTGAAATTTCCTTAAATGCTTGCATCCAATAAGAGAAGAAAAAAATTTAGAAGGGATGAGGACTGAGTATGTGGTTCAACCTACTGGGGTTGAATCAATGACCAGCCTCTTGCTAGCTCTTGCTGAAAAAATGATAGCCAAAGCTAAATACAAAACTTTGTTTTTAAAGAAGGTCCCTTTTCCCACTCTGATGTCAAAAACTGCATTAGAAATTCAGATCATCATTTCCATGATTACTTTTAGCAGGACTTGAAGATTGAAGTTATGCAGAATGCCAAAATTCACACAGTTTATATTTTTCTTTACCAAGAAGTGCCTTGGATGCTGTAATTGTTTATGTAAAATCCATGGTTCTGAAATACCATGGATTTTATGGTAGTATTTGTTATGATAGTATTGTTATGATAGTATTTGTAGGTCAATAATTATTTTGATAGAACTGATCATAAAACCTCTTGCTCTGCCATAAAATCTTTCCATGTTCATTCTTAATGTATTTTAATGTGTTTCAGATCAGACAGTGAATTATATGGGTACCCACTGGTAATTGAATGACTGGAGTAAGAGAAAAACATGAAATAAAGTTCTTACAGAAAACATAAACCATGGGGCTCATCAATAAGTATTTACTGGCCACTCAAAGAATAGGAACTATGAGATGAGTGCTATGGGGTTTTCTAGTTTCAGTTTAATATAGTTCTTGCCCTTTTGGAACATTGTATACTAGTCAATATTGGTACAGTAAAAACCTTTGTTGGAAGTGTTGACAGATTACATTGATTTCCATCTATTTTGATGTGGGATATTGTCATTGTAACATTTAAATCAGAGGTGGAGTCTTTGGAACAGACTTATCTCTTGTTGCTTACATGGATGCCATATTGTCTGTCTTTCTACTTGCTCCCATTTCCCAAATCTGTGGGTGGGTCATGAACAATTGCTTCATGGCTGTGTGCAGCCTGCAGGCCTTATGTTGTGTAGGCCTGCTATAGACAATGCTCTTTAATTGGGCAGAAAAGTTGCTGCATTGGCTTCTTTCCTATTTCAAAAAGCTGAGTACATGCTGTTACTGCAGCATTTCTAGTCTATGCCAGCTCAAGGAGCAAGATC
The DNA here is from genome assembly GCA_004024945.1 of Uropsilus gracilis. Taxonomy (NCBI): domain Eukaryota; kingdom Metazoa; phylum Chordata; class Mammalia; order Eulipotyphla; family Talpidae; genus Uropsilus; species Uropsilus gracilis. The sequence continues at coordinate 38,100 of PVHY01003182.1, forward strand.
CTAGCATCTAGGGCCTCCACATGGTGAGAAAAAGTATGCTATATTGACTATTGAGTTAGATTATTTATAATTTTAAGGAGGTACTTTTTTGAATGTGGATTAATATGCATTTATTCATTCTGAAAATTTACTCAACTTCACTTGCTCTTTAAGTCCCACTTAAGATGGTTTTTTATTAAAGTTTTGGTAACTACTCAAAATAAAATAATAGAATACATTTGAAAAAAAATGCTTTCAATGAGAGTTTTTGGGTTAACTGGCTGGGTGACTCTCTCTTCCACATACATACTCAGAATGCTATAGGTAATAGGAATTTTAATAACAAATTGAAAAATATACATGAATAGAAGTGGAAATAACTTGTGTACCTTTTTTCCTTGATCTGCATTAAACATGAATGAGCTAGTTTTGCTTAAATAAATGAAATAATTTCTTATTTATGTAAGTAGCCACATTTTATGCTTGATTTGTAAACTATGGAAAAAGGGGTTTGTGACAAAATAATTGTAACAAAATAATAGCCATGTCACATGAAATGACTACAGAAAGTATCTTGATAGTATCAAACTTTCTTTATAAAATCTTGTTAAAATTAAAGTGCCTAAATTATAATCATCCACTAAGAAACAAATAGTTTTAATATTTTTCATAGTTTCTCCATGTGATGTTAATGCTGTGCACATTAGTATTGATGTTTGAATTTAATATTACTTTCTCTAGAATTAAAATTGCTAACATCATAGCTTTGGTAATGCACACTTGAATATTTAATTGTGTTGCTATAAACAGCTTCTCTAATACTACGTTTTCATTGATATGATGGGCCTTCTGTCAGTGCTGGCATTTCAGCAATCTTGCTACTCTCCTGTGTTATGTACAATGTGAAGTATTCATACCTGCAATTTCCCCAAAGTTCCACTTGGGAAGCAAAATCATTTGAAAGATGTTTTCTGTTGTATGTTGCTGAAGTCAAGCTTTGCTTTGAATAAAGCCAAATGATGAAAACATAGTCCAGTCTTTTTTCCCAGCAGAATGCAATTACCTCTTAGGCTGAGTAAAAAGACTAACTAATTGAGAACACTTGTCTTTGTTTTCAGTTAGCAAAGATTCTTAAGACTGTCCACTTTTTAAATTTAAAAAGGTGAGTTTATTTTTAATGAACTAAGATTTTGGAGCACTGAAAATTAAAGCATGTGCAGGTTAGCTTCTTCCTCAAGGGGACATGTACTACTGCTGTGCTCGTGTGAAGTAATAATGAGATACCATAAGCAAACAGTAGATGATTCATGTCAGATGGTTCTTCAATAACGTTGGGGGGGGGGAAGCAGCTGATGTATGGGATATTGAAGGCAGATTAAGTTGTTAATGTATATTAGTATATTCTTAATTTCCTTTTAATTGAAAAAGACATATTGACTTTAATTAGAACCATTTCACAGGAACTGTCAATTAGCACATGTCAAACTAGTTAATTCAGAACAGAATTCTTTTAATTAGGGTCTGCTTTCCTTTAACTATGGGTCCAATGAAATCAGCCTTTCCTTATCTAGATTTTAAATGTCTGTAAGACATATAATACAAATGTAGACTCTTATCTATTATTAGAAGCCCATATGGATAACATTAAAATGATGATGCTGGCATTGTTCATGCAGCACAAATCAGAGTCCCTTTATGACTGTTAGGAAAAAAATGGCTTTGAACAAAGACTATTTTAAATACCAGATTTATCCTACTTTAAAGAGACTACAAAATTTATGACATGCATGTTCACATTTAAAGTATTATTTAATACGTCTGCTCAAATAAATGGGCCTATTCAAACGTTTTGTGTGTTCTATCAGCCGAAGACACATAAAGCATTGTCAAGCCATACAGCAACATTTTTCCCTTAAATGAACTGTAATCAAAAAGGGAAAACAGACTGAATGATTTTTTTTGCACAACATAAAAATAGCATTGTTAACTTTCATTGCATCCAGAGATTTAATACCAATAGTTGATACAGTGACTAAACTACGAGTGGTAAGCTAATTTGATCTTAGTAATCAGACAGTGTGAAATGTGAAACTTGGCTCTTTTTTAATGTAATGATGTGGAATTATAGCGTTTCAGTTACAGTTGACATGAGGACGGGCACATACAGTGAGCTTAGTGGGGCAGGGTTGTCATCAAAATGTAAAGATTTTAAGTGATATTTAAAATGAGAGTTAATGTGAAATCTAGCTAACTTGATCATGTGAGGTTTAGGTCCTATTTTACTGAGTTGTATAATAAAGATTATAGAAATTAGTAGAAATAGTGTTTAATGAGTTAAAATCTGGAATGCATAAAGAATTATCTAGTACAATATATATTGTATAGTCATACTTCAATTTAGTTACATTTACCTTAATGATAAAGGTACTGTTCCTTTTAAAAGTGTGCTATTCTGTATTAGTGACTGCATTTGCACAAGTTAAGTGGAGAACGGCAGAAATCTTTGAATTTTGGTTAACTCGGGCAAAGCAAACACAAGAAAGCTCAACTGAGAAGCCTCTTGCTTTTTCTTCAGAGTTAAGTTTCCTCTTCTGAACTATTCTTAGAGTTGCCATAGGCTGCTACTCTGTGTTTGAGAATTTAAACTCAGTACGTTCATATTTTGTTTGCATCTGTAGTTTTAAACTTCTTTGCTGCCATATGGTCATATGAGGCTGTAGTGAAAGATATTGATCCTCTTTCCAGAAAAATTCACATGGTTACACATACATTGAAATGTTCATAATCTGAACTTCTGGAAAACATAATCTGTCACTTTTGTGACAACATGACTGGAACTTGAGGTGATAAGTCAGAAAGTGAAAGACAATTACTGGATGGTTTCTGCTATATCTGAGCAAAGTGAAGGAACTTACAAATTGCAGGAAAAGTATCTCTTAGACTGCATGAAAATATGATGGTTGGGAAGAAAGGATGGAAGTGTCCTTTTGATAGTGTGAATGGACTGGAGATTTTGTGGTAGGTATAGTGACTCATATGCACATATTACAGTGTGAAGGTATACTGCTAAAATTTATATAGTATTCAATGGTAAAATTATAAAATACAAAACCAATGGTCAGTCAATAATTTTATTTAAAAAATTGGCATGACCTGTTGAAGGATGTAAATTTGATATTATTGACTATCGTGTTCCAGGCAGTATGCGTGTTTCTGGGAATAGAACAGTAAGTAAGAAAATAAACAACTTTAGTATCTGAATCACAATGATAAATTATTGACATGTTTGAGACGTTACTATATGATTTTAAAAAAAATTTTTTCTTTCTGAACTGATTAAATTTTTTTCTATATTTATAAATCTTGTACAATTTATATATATAAGATAAAAATTGCCTGAAAAATAGAATTAAAAGTATTAGAGATACATTTTATAAATTTAATTCAGATTTTATAATTCTTTCCAATTTGCTTATTTATATTTGTTTTGATTAGTAATATCAGCAATAGTTAATATTATAGTTCTGATCCACTTTTTTTGTTCTACTTATTTGTTTCAGTTATATAATTTCTAATGGTTATAAAGAATGCTATAAAGCTCAATAATATAATTTTCATAAATTAGTCTCATTTAAACTCAAAATGTATACATAATTTTTGGGTAGGTACTAATTAATTTCTTGATTATCTATGAGCAGATTAGCTATTTTGTGCCAGGTTTTAAATTTGAACAGTGGCTGAGGTGGGTCTAATTTCCAGAAATATTGACATACACTGAATGTATTACTCCATTAGGTAGTCTTAGTTTCTTTACATATTAGATTTTTTGTTTGAATTAGTGCATATAAGTATGTCTGTTCTTCAAAAGCATACTATAGCATTAAGTATATATATACACATAAATGTATTTTTATGCATATATGCTGTATTGAGCCAAATAATTAAACACATTTACATATCTATATACATACTTAAGCATATTTATATATTTAGTGTGTCATATAACCAGTTTGCTCCTTATAGGATAAGTTTTCTTTCCTCTTCTAGATTATGAAATGTTAACCCACAGACATTTTCAACAAGAAAAAAATATTTAAAAAAAAATTTTTTTTTTTTAGATTAGTTCTCGCTATTTTTGCCTGTGGAACGGCAGGCTCTTGTTGCCTGGGGTACCACAGACTCAAGCAATCCCCAGCCTCAACTTCCCAGATAGCTGGGATTACAGGCGTGCGCCACCACACCCAGCTATTTTTTTGGAACTAGGGCTCATTACGGGCCCCAGGCGGGACTCCAACCGTGATCCTTAGCTCTGGCCGCTTCATAGCCTGAAATTTACAAGGCACGAGCCACCGTGCCCGACCTTGTTTTTAAAATTTTATTCTCTCTCATTGGTGAGATGAAAGAACACTGCCACAGGAAAGAAAGGGACTAATGGATTTAACACAGACTAGCCAACAACAAAGAATGGGGTTTGAGAGAATGGAGGGGGTACCAGAGGGAAGAGGGAGGGGGAGGTATCCCAAAAACCATTTATTGAGGTAGTGATTTAATGATTAAAAATAAATAGATAAATGAAATAAAATTTTATTCTCTCTAAACTTGATTGCACACATATATATTTTACATTGTTGTCTACTCCAAGGTTTTCTCACCACCTTGTCACCTTTGAACCATTACCTTAATCTCTTGTGCCCATCCCTACCCTGATTTTATCCCTCTCACCCTCTCTTGCTTTTGTTCTGCTAACACTTTGTTTTAAATTTTCCTTGTCATTTCATTTGTTTGTTTTCTCTATATCCCATATATAGGTGAGATCATTCCATATTTCTCTTTATCTTTCTGGCTTATTTATGCTAACATGCTTCCTTCTAGGTCCATCATGTTATCACAAATGCATCAAATTTGTCCTTTTTGATTGCAGAGTAGTATTCCATTGTATACATATACCACAACTTTCTGATCTGTTTGTTTTGGGACATTTGGGTGGTTTTCCTATCCTAGCTATTGTAAATAGTGCTGCAATAAACATCCGAGTACAGGTTTCCTTTTGAATTAGAGCTTTTGGATTCTTTGGGTAGATTCTCAGAAGTGGGATGGTTGGATTGAATGATAGTTCCATTTTCAGAATGTTGAGTGCTCCCCACAAGTTTCTTTAGTTGCTGGACTAGTTTGCATTTCCACCAGCCGTGTGAAAGTGTTCCTTTCTCTCCATATCTATGCCAGTGCTTGTCAGCAATAACAATTTTTGATTTGGACATTGGCAAGATGCATGGACCTTGATTTATTCATTTTAAAGGTATAGGTGGTATAGATTTTATATTTTGCTAAAAATAAACTAGAATTATTCAGATTATATATTTGTGAATCAAAACTATATATATTTAAGTGACTGGCTTATTATTTTGACAGATTATTTAAATTTTAGGAGTGATGACTTCAAATAATTTTATCCAAAAAGAAAAATTTTGGAAATCATGAAGTTTTATTTAAAAGATGTATCTTTCATATTAAATTTTTTGTTAGAATTTTTCTTGCCAAATTATTTTTATTGAGATAAAGTAGGTTTACGTCTTTGTGTCTATTTCAGGTCTTCTAGCTTCAAACTACCATAAACATATACTTTGTTATGCCACTACTGGTGTACCAACAATCCTTCACCATGTTTGATTGTGTTCCTTCCCTTCCCTCTCTCTTTGCCATTCCTAATTCTATTTGTCTCATGTTTGCAGTCAGATGTTAAGTGTTATTGGTTTGATTTTGACTGATCATTTGTTATGTTTCTATACATAAACCAACATAAAATCATCTGTGTTTGTCTTTCTCTTTTTGACTCATTTCACTTAGCACTATCTTTTCCATTTTCATCCATATTGTTGCAAATACATTTTTTTATAGCTGAGTATTTTTTTCTAGAAACAATTACTATTCTCTTGTTTATCACAGATCTAAGCATTTATTTGACTTTCTATTGAGTGTGGAATTTTAAAATAACTATTAGTGATCAGTAAATTATCCTTTTCTAAAGTTATTTACTTATTGAGTATAGTGGAAATATTTTAAGATCATTATCTTTTAATTTGCTTTAGTGTTTATTACCCAAAGACAAAGCAGTTACTTTATTTACTTATTTGTTGATCAAATTCTATTGATTACCATTTCTTAACAAAAATATATAATTTTGGGAGCTTCACACATATGAGTATATGTATATGCTTCAGGCATCTGCCTCCAAATTTCTAGTGCCAAAAGACTCCTTTACCCCATCTCTCACCTCCCTTTCTCCTTCCTTATGATAACTATTACATTTTTAAAAACAGAATGAAGATCATTATCTTATACAATGTGAACAATAGAACATCAATAGAATTATTGTTGTAATTTCCTTTACTGAAAACATTAGGTTTTACAAATATAAAACTATGTTCAATTCCGTTATCATGCTTACTAGACTTTGAATTTAGATAATTACCTCTGAGCTTTAGTTTCTTCTTCTGAAAAACAGGGGTGATAATAACTACCTAATATACTGTATGGGTAATAATAACTACCTTATATGCTGTACATATTTTCATATGTACATATGGTTTAGCATCATGTCTGTTACTCTTGTTTCTATACCCTTTAAAACAGTTTTGTTCTACTATCCCCACAGAGAAATGCATCTATATAGTAAATAAATTCACTCTTAAATGGAAATACAAATTGTAAACATGAATTCTCTAATAATTTGAACTTTGATACATATATATGATATATAATTAAATATATTTATATATTATTAGGGGAACTGTAGCACTATTACTGGTGCTTCAGGGAAGCCATCTGATGACAATCATTTACATAAAACCAGCAATCATTTACATATGACCAACAGTCCTGTTTTGTGTGTAAACTATTTTATGACTCCCACTCATGAAATGGCATTTAGCAATAAACTTCTGTGGATAATAGATCTATGCAGAATAGTCACAGATCCCTGTAAGGCAGTCTTGGTTCTTAAAATGTATCTATATGCTGAAGTTGTACCAATGAAAGGTAACTACTGAAAACTATTTTGCTGCATTTTATATATATGGTAAGAATTTGATTAGGACTATACATTTCATTTAAAATGTGATTTAAGTGGCTGCATAGTGTTCACTTTTAAAAGTAAGCTTGTTTTGAGATTTTCATTTTCTTTCTGCTCATATAAATAATATTGGAATGTACCTCTTTATGGATAAAGACTTTGAATTTCTGATTATTGTTAGGATAATTCTCAGAATTACTGGTGAAAGAGAATGAATAACATTAACATTTGAGATATATTATCCCAAAATGCTTTCCAGAAAACTAACAATATATGTTCTCATAAACTCCAATGTAACTTTGTTTTATGAGTGCATTGCTTATTTGAATATACAGTTTGGCTAGTTGTGAACCTGTTGAGTAGCATGTAGTCTTTTGCTAATTGATTCTTGTCTAATTGATTCAGTATAGCACTAATTTAGCAAGACACTGAATAACATTTTAATGATTCATGTGATCTTGCCTAGGGTTTTCAAGAGGATAGCTTTTAATTTTCAAGTAAAGTTTAAAGTAATACATGGTAAATGTAATGCCAATTTGACATAGTCTTATCTTGATTTTTGTATGTTTTATAAGGTCTCTTTGGTATTAACTTCTATACAATTTTTTTAGTGGAAAATGAGATTCTTCTAATGTGCAGTTAAAGTACTTGCACTATTGGCAATATAATTTATAGGAAGACTTAAGGGTAAAAATCAGCTCATTTTATTTTGCAGGGAAGTCGGAAATAGAAAAAATATGGTAACATGATTATATCTAATGAAGGAAATGTTCCATGCAGACGTTTGTTTGTCTATTAATCTCCAAAATGACTATATGACTTTATATGAATAACATAAAGTAAAAGCATGTTACTCAGAATATATCCACTTGCTAAAAAGACAAACACAATATGAGGTTAGAATTTTAATAAATTCTGTTTTAACAGTGATTTAAATCTGTAGATAGTGTCAGATTTGCGATTTCAACAAAGACATAATGTCTATATATGCCACTTTGGTAGTTTTTTAGATATTTTCTTCTTGTTTAGCTGAATTTAGCACAGTTTTCAATGGGAAAGTGAGAACTGGGTGTTGAAGGATGAATCTTTTATGGGACACAGAGAAATAAAATTTTACCAGATTATTTTTGAAACCTCCATCTAGGCACACTGGTAACTAATTTTACTTTTCTGTATGTATGTAGTATGTATAGATAAAAGGGTTATGTGCTTTTAGATAATGCAAAGGGCATATGAAAGGAAAAGAGAAAATGTAATTTTTGTATTTGCTGTCTTCACTAGGGATTTTCATATTTTCTTCTACCTTGGGTACCTTTTAATGTTCACTAGGATACCCTAGTAGCAATACCACTTCTTATTAACACCAAATTAGTACAAAAATGACAAGAACATTTGTTGTTATTACTATTTTAACTCTTTATTCTAGCAAATATAAACCTTTTATGGCTATTGGTTATTTTAGGGACATTTATTTTGTTTTAAAGCAGAATAGGCTACTAAAATAAATTTGGATTTATACCTTCACAGTTGGTAAATATGTTATGGTATTAATATAGATACCTACAGGCAGCTGCTGTGTTTTGCAGTTGACACACTTGTTATGAATATATGTCTATGAAAGCACAATTTTGGTAAAAGGAAGAGAGAGACATATATACTCTTGGATTGGTATTAGCATCCTTCAGTCTTGGAACGAAGAAAAAGAAGTGATACTCTCACTGTTGGTTATACATATTTATTTACACTGATCTTCTCAGACTTGATAGTTCTATAGACTTGAATGCACAGTGATAGAGAATGTGGGTGTTGGAGTTGGAATATGGAACACGGAAAGATATAGAGGAGATCAAATCTCCAGGCTTTTGATTTTTAATTTGTAGAATAACATAGTCTTCTCTTAAATCTTGAAATTATGATTATGATTTTAATTAATTTAAGTGTAGTTTTCAAGATAGTGGAATAACTCATTAAGATTGGATGTTTTATTTGTTATTGAGTATTCTGATTAGCTCTACAACAGTTATCATATAATTTATAAATCTTAATGTCTTATCACTTGTCAGTATACCTGATATTTAAAAAAAATAGACTCATTTATTTTTGCTTTTTCTTTGTTTTTTAGGATTAATGGGCAAAACTGTGAACTTCACCAAGAAGCTCTCCTAAAATTTTGACTTAATGGCTTACTTTTTCAAGAAAGACTTTGAATTAGAGAGATCATGTTCTTCCTGTAACTTTCCATGAAAGGATTTCAAAATTAGTAAGTTAACTTCTCAGGGTGTGATATTTTGGATGGTCTTTGCCTGTAATTAATAGATATTATTATATTGGCGGCTGTTAATCTAGTAAAAATTATTCTTCAGAGTCTAGTTGAGTATCAAGCTCAGTGTCTTTTGGTAAGGGGTGAGGAAAGGAATATGTACATAAGTAATCATTTTCAAACCTGGAGGGACTAATTGCCAGTTTAATTTATCTTAAGCATCAGGATTAACTTAATTTAAAAAGTTTAAGGCTTTAGCAAGTATATATTCATGGATGCTTTAAATTTTAAAAAATGAAACATGAGAATGGATGTCAAAGATGTTTATTGTGTACAACACAATGTCTACAGTTAACAAGCAGTCTTGTGAACTTCAAGATTTGGTGAGGGTAGATCCCTTATTAAATGTTCTTACCACAGAACTAAAACAAAAGCACAGAAGATCATTAGGAAATTTTTGGAGATGATGTTCATAAGACCTTGGTATTAATATATTCAAATGCATCAAAATCTGTACATTCAATATATGCAATTTTGTATATTGATTATACCTCAGTAGAATTATATTTTCAAAACGTGTTATAGAGAAGGAGGAGATGAAATTAAGCTGATTAAGTCCCAAAGTATTTGGAATTCTTATGTTTTATTTTTTAAAAATTTATTTATATATAAATTTCACAACATTGTAATCCCAGGGATTTACCCCCCAACCCTCCCCACCATTCCTCCCCTTTCCTCCCACCCGAAGTTGTGTGCTTCAGTTCGGTGCTTAGCTTGTTTTGACTCTTCCTCATGGCTTTTGTTTATTTTTTTCCTATATCCCATATATTAGTGAAACCATTTGGTTTCTGTCTTTTTCTTTTTGACTTGTTTCTGCTAATATGATTTCTTCTAAGTACATCCATGTTATCATAAAATCATCAAATTTGTCATTTTTAATTGATGAGTAGTATTCCACAGTGTATATATACTACATTTTTTTTCACCCAGTCCTCTGTTTTGGGGCATTTAGGTTGTTTCCATGTCCTTGCAATTATAAATAGTGCTGCAGTAAACATCTGAGCACAGGTGTCCCTTTGTACCCACATTGAGGTCTCTTGGGTAGATTCCCAAGAGAGCAATACCTGAATCAAATGATAGTTCCATTTTCATTAATTTGAGGGTCCTCCAGACAGCTTTCCATAGTGGTTTACCAGTTTACATTCCCACCAGCAGTGCATTTGGAATTCTTTTTTTTTTTTTTTTTGAGACTAGGTCTCGCTATTTTTGCCCGTGGAACCGCAGGCTCTTGTTGCCTGGGGTACTACGGACTCAAGCCATCCCCAGCCTCAGCTTCCCAGGTAGCTGGGATTACAGGCGCACACCACCACGCCCAGCTATTTTTTTGGAACTAGGTCTTGCTATGGGTCCCAGGCGGGACTTGAACCGCGATCCCTAGCCCCGGCCGCTTCATAGGCTGAAGCTTACAAGCACGAGCCACCGTGCCTGGCCCATTTGGAATTCTTAATGTAGGAGGTGGATGGAAATGGAAATGGAAATACCTCACAAAATTCTTTGATTCAGTATGTTGTCTTCCTGATGTGAACTTTATGCTGATGATGTGATGATGTTGTTTCTCTCCTTGGCCTATAATGGAACAGCAAATATATGCAACAGTTTCTCATCAGAGAGCTTTTCTTCTACTGAGGCTACTGACTTGTAGGATACAAACTCTTTAGGGCAATATACAAGTCAATAACAATGTATGACTGAGGAGGCAAAGAAGGAGACCAAAGAGAGTTGACAAAAGTGAGTAGCTACTGGGGGAGGGAATGATAAAAAGGAAGAAGAGCAGGAGAGGAGGTGGCCTCAAAAAGACAAGGTTTTTCTCTATTCTGCTGCTTATGAATCAAGCAGCTAGTCCTGGCCTTTTCCTTATGGCTTTAATCCTACCTACCATCCTCCAGCCTTTAAAAATCTTACTCTAATTTTAGTGCTAGATCAGTTCCTCTACCTGTTTACCCTTTTCATCTGCAGGTATTCCGAGTTCCTATAGTCACCATAACTATTATTTGGTCAGTTCAACATGCTACTTTATACAGGCAGTGTTCTGGCGATTCAATGGTTAATGAAGTATAGTGTTGATTCTCAAGGAGTTTAATTATAGCAGATGAATGAGTAGATAGTTAATTCGCTCTGGAGAAAAAGACTGAGGGACTAGAGAAAACTACAGAGTACGTTACTTGATAAAGGTATGCAAGGAGCTTTTCTCTGTGAAGGTTATATTAAACCAAATCCTGAATAAAGTGAGGGGACAAGTCCTGTGAGTTTCTCAGAGGTCTGTAACTGGGAGCAGGAGGAGGTAAGTACGAAGGCCTAGTGTTCATTGATCAACAAGAACTGCTGCATGGAAGGGTGAGAAAGATGGGAAATGGGGCGAAGAGTTAAATATGGGCAGACTATGAAAGATCTGAGAGACCACAGCCAAACCCTTGGAATTTGTTCCAAGTGCAACCCAAGTCATCATACTAAGGGGGTTGAAAGCAGGAAGGCAATATGAAATAACTTCACTCTAGATTATTCTCTGAGATGTAAACAGAGCTGCAGGGTAACAGGAAACTTCCTAAGCACTTACCCAGTTGCATGTACTAATATAAAATGCTGTGCTAGGAGTGGGAGGAGGTTGTTCAGGGACAGCTTCTGCTGGAGGAGCCTTTGGAAGGTTGGTCTTACCCTGGGAGGAGCACTGCAGCTCCATTGCTAGAGGAAGCAGTGTGGCACAGGGAGAACCCACTGAGGTGCAGAAAGAACATCATTTCCCCAATCCCATTTCCATACACTGAACATTTCAGCTCCTGGTATACTGTGAACCAGACTTCTGCAATGAGGGACTTGGAAGGAGAAAGGAGTGGTAGGGCCATTATTGAATGGGGAAAAGGAATGGAGACACACCGGGCATGATGCTTCTGATGTTTGCTCTTGCAGCTTTTAGTTTGGTCCAGCTCTCTTCAGAGATAATTGCAGCAGCCGCTCAACCTCTGGTGGAGTCATCCTGTGTTCTATGTTCTGAACCTTGGTTCTTCCCTTCTTTCCTAGTCCTCTTGGGCACCTCCTGGTCTTCCTGTCAGCGGGGGCACTGGAATGGTTCCCTGGCAGCTATGCTCCTGGGTGTTGCATGCTTAGACACAAGAGAATGGTTGGTTTTGGAATTTGATAGGAACACCATATTTTGAAACCTTCTCTCCCTTATTCCTTTTCTCTCTCTATTCCTTTTGAACCTCTCACTGACAAAAATATTTCAGAATACTAGCATCTGATTACTCTGCTTCTGTGTATGGGAGGGGGCACAAACTCCAGAATAGGCAACATGGTCCCCCTCCCCCCATATCAATTTGAGATCCCCAAGCATCCCTCAGTTTCTCCCCATACCAGTTTTGGTTTCCTGACTGGGCACGAGCCTACTGGTATTCACGATGGAAGAGGTGACTTTTCCTAGAAAGATTTCACTGACTTGTTCTCTCAGAGACTAGAAGTGAAATTAGTAGTGCTAATCCAGTACGTATTTTTGTGGACTTATTATCTACCAGACACTGTGCCAGATACTTTTGAAAATGCTAGACTACTGGTATTTGTCCCCATTTAACAGAGAATAAGGTGGAAACTCAGAGGTCTTATTGTGTCAGTGCTGCTGCAAGTATTTGTTTAATTATGGAGAATTCACACTAAAGTATGCTCTTTGCCTGAATTACTTGGATAATTGCAACAGTGTGGATTTGGGTATTCATCATGTTTAATCAGGCAATGTGCTGTTAAATTTCTAAGAAGATATTAAGGGGGCAATTACACCACATGCACTTTTTAATTATTTTCTAGAAATTAAAGGACTGTGGTCATTTTAGAAAAAATGCTAAATACAAGTTTTACACACACACACACACACACACACACACTTTGTGACATCTCTTGTTTCCTCCTGGATAATGCCTCAGACCCATCATTTTCCCTCCCCAATATAATCTAGGGAATGCTTAATGATATTATGATTATAATGATACAAATTAGTCCCCAAATGAGTTTTCTCTCATTGTCCAGTGTTACCAATCATTTGAAATGGTCTAAGGAATTTATTAATTGCAGATGAGTTTGGGAAATTTAACAAATGTGTTGAAAACTCTGCCTGTAACACGGTCACAGAGGCTACCTGAAGTGTCAGTTCTGCAGTCCATTGAGTAGCAGCGACTCAAAACCTTGTGCTCTGGCAGCCACCTGTAGGGCATGTCACCAGATCCAGTATGGAGCTGGTACAATTCATTTAAAGAAAGTAAACAAAATAAAATGCTCTCCCCTTTAACTGATAACCTCAATGCTTACAGCAGATTGTAAAAGTATACCTCACCCACCTCTCAGTTGTTCAAGGAGCATATTTTTATTTTTGTCAACTCAGTTTCTATTTTGACTCTCTATCCCACCCAGGTGGCTGAAGTTTTAAAGTGAATGAGGGGTATTTTACCTTTTCCCTTGTTCTGCAAATTCTTTGGTGGATCTGATGGGTCCTACTAGATATTTTGATCTTTCTATAGTGCTGGCGTCTCTAGAAATGTTCATCCTTCATTTTATTTCTGAAGTTAGTTGATTGTCACAGACTACTTTGGACGCACTCCTCGTTTCCATCCCAGCACAAGATTTTGAAATCCGGTCAAAAGGGTAGAAGCCTCCAACCAGCAAGCCACATTTAAAATGTGGATTCTTCCACCCAGGTTTCCTCAGGTTTGCACCACCTGTGTGTAGCAGTTGCCAGTCAAATACAGTTTAACAACAGGGTTTATTTACAAGGGATTTAACAGGGGAAACAAAAAGTCCTTATAGCCACAAGTGGCAGTTATCTTACCCCAGTCACCATTTTCAGTCCCAAAGGTCCCAAAGACACATGTCCATGATGGTACCCCTTTACCCCCTCCAAACCTGAGGCAGGCACTTCACAAAGTCCAGCATCTTTTTCCAGCATCTTCTCTTTGCTTCTTCTCCAGTGTTCCGAGCTGCTCTGCTTCTCCAAGATGCTTCAAACTTCTTCAACAAAATGCTAATCCCAAATCAGCGTTCCAAATCCTTGGTTATCTCCAGGTACCACCTTACTGTGGTGCCACACGCTCCACACCGGCTACTCTTCTGCTGGCCACCATGACTACTCACCACCACCAGCTCACTCTACCAGGGGGCTTCTGCCCAGCCTGGTCACTCGGGCTGCTCTTTACCTGCCTGCCATTTGCATGTCTCTCCTCCCACCAAAAGTCTCTCTCTAGTCTCTGTTCCTGCCCTTTTTATCTTTTTTTTCCTAAAAGCCAAAGTCTCCAATTTCCCTCTACATGCCCTCTAGGTGATACATTTTCACTTCCACAGGGGAAATTTGCAAAAAAGTAAAAGTACCCTTATCCTGTTTAAGCCTGTTTTTTAGACACAGCTAGTGACATCAGTGCCTAAACTTTAATATTGCCCACATTGGGGTCCCAGCTTCAGTTTCAATTTGTGAAACAACTTTTTCTACACTTCCATGCAACTGATTACTTTGTAATCTTTCTGTGGCACCCAAATTACAGTAAGATCCAGACAATTCCCTGAGTTTCTCACTTGTCTGACTGGAAAGTTCTATGAGGCTAATACCTTGCTTACCCTTCACATCATTCACCCAATTCTGTGGGGTCTTCCTCCTTCGCAGAGGAAGGGAATTCCTGTGTTCTGGAAATGGGATGTAGATTCCCTTTGTTCTCCTGTAAAAACAAGGTTTAAATATACATTGTTATTCGACTTTTCTTTTTCCCATTTCAGGGAATTTTCATCAAGGGTGAGGAAGTCTTGTTTTGTTTCTTTGTTTTAAGGGTGTTCTAAATTTGTTTCTTGTGCCAGATGTTGCAAACCCATGAGCTACATTTGACCTAAAGAAGTGTTGGGTAGTATTTGAAAAATTGAGAAAATTTACATAAAATTCGGTATTTCTGTTTTTCTCTACATTTGATTGCCTTTATTTTATATTATTCACCTGCCTGACTTTGATATGTGTACATCTAGAGTCCTTTCCATTATACTCACCGCCCAGGATTTTGAAATGCATAGATAAGCAGGAAAATACAATTCTTTTTTTTTTTTTTTGCTGTTACTGCTTCTCCTTAGAATGAACCTATCTACTGCTTGAGCAAGAATCTAGACTAGTATGAAAAAAAGAATGAATAATACTTAAAAATGATAAACCACCACAAGATCCTATTAGAATTTTATTTTACTATTTTAAAATTGTTTTGTCAAGTTGATTCTTTAAATTAATCAATGTTTACCAATGCTGAATATACCATAGAATACAATGCAAAGTGATTGTATTATTTTATATTCCCATTAGCAATTTATGGGAATTTTAATGCCAATCTGGTTATCATTTGGTATTATTAGTAGTCACGGCGGCGTGGGGGTGGGATGGTCACACTTAGGGAACATATCATTGCTACTTATATTTCATTGTGGTCTGAATTTGCATTTTCCAGTGTCACTAGGAAAAGTGTTGAGCATCTTTCCATGTGCTTACTTTCTATTTGTGTATCTTATTTATTTATATTTTATTTTAAAAATAATTTTATTTTATAAAGTTGATTGTACTTATATATATATTTTACATCATTGTCTACCCTGAGGTTCTCCCACCACCTTACAGCTGTGAACCATCTTAATCTCTTGTGCCCATACCTTCCCCCATTTCCCCCTATTCCCCCTCTCTTGCTCTATGCTTCAGTTCCGTTGACATTTTAAATTTTGCTTGTCCATTTGTTTGTTCGTTTTCCCTATATCTCTCATATAAGTGAGATCATTCAGTATTTTTCTTTTTCTTTCTGGCTTATTTATGCTAATATGATTCCCTCTAGTTCCATCCATGTTGCTGCAAATGACATGTTTGTCTTTTTTGATGGATGAATAATAATAATATGTGTACGTATACCACAACTTTCTGACCCATTCCTTTGTTTTGGGTCATTTGGGTTGTTTCCATATCCTGGCTATTGTAAATAGTGCTTCAATAAACATCTGAGTACAGGTGTTCTTTGAATTAGAGTTTTTGTAAAGTTTGGGTAGATTCCTAGAAGTGGGATTGCTGGATTGAATTGTAGTTCCATTTTCAGTAGTGTAAGGGTCCTCCATTTGTTTATTTTTTTGAGAAATTTTTATAATTGAAATTGGAGTTTTATATTTTTCAGTTCTAAGAACTTTTATTTATTATGGATACAAATATTTTATCAGATAAATCTTTAAAAATATTTTTTCACTCATTTCACTCATGGCCTTTTAAAAGGTAAAAAGTTTTGATGAAGGCCAATTTGATAATTTTTATGGTTATATCTTTTGTGTCCTATCATAAGTATTTAACTCAAGATCACACAGATATTTTTATATATATATATTTTTTAAGACATTTTATAATTTTTGCTCATGTATTGAAGTCTACAATCAATTTTGGGTTAATTTTTTATATAAAATGTAAAGTAAGAGTAGAGAGTTTCATTTTTTTTCAGATGTAAATATCCAGTTGTTCCAACTTTGTTTGTTAAAGAGGCCATTTTTTCTTAACCTATCAACTTGATACATTACTTAAAAATTATTTGATCATAGGTATATTCTGAATTATATATTGTGACTGATTTATAGTCTTTCATTTAGACAATATCAAATTATCTTGATAAAATAGATTTTGGGTATGTCTTGAAATGAAATAGCTTATAAGTCCGCTAACTTCACTTTTCATAAAAAAATAAACAAAAACCTTGAGGAAAAGTCAAAACAAGCTAAGCACCAAACTGAAGTGCACAACTCTGACAGGAGGGAAAGAGGAGGAAGGGAGGGGAGGGTGGGGGGAGGGGGCAAATCCCTGAGATTACAATGTTGTGAAATTTATATATATAAATAAAAAAAAACTAAAAAAAAACTTTACTTTTCATAATTGTTTTAGCTATATATAGCCATATAAATTTGTATAGTCATAGAAATTTAGTTAATTGATTGACCAGTTAATGTATATAATATTGGTCTATAGCTTTATGTATTTTAGGAATACAGGTTCACACCTCTTCACATCTGTTACTGCATCACACCCACCATCAAAGTACCAACAAACTTCTACCACAGTCTTTTGGGCCATCTCCACCCTTCACTCTAACCCATTTCCTCTTCTGATAACCTTAGTTCTGCAGTCAGAATCCAAGGGTTTGTTTGCTTTTTATTTTCTTTTATTTTGCTTATTTGTATCCCACATGTGAGGAAAAAATCTGTTATTTTCTTTTTCCTTCTGAATTATCTTGCTTAGCATAATCCCCTCCATTTCTATACATTTGTCCCAAATGGCAAGGGGTCATTTTTTTTTAATAACAGAATAGTATTTCATATGTAACAACATTTTCTTTATCTATGCACCTATCATTGGCCACTTAGGTTGTTTTCATAGTTTATCTATTGTAACAATGCTACAATGAACATAACAGTGACTATATATTCTCAAATTAGTGTTTTTATATTCTTAGTATAAAGATCTAGGAACAGAATTGCTGTGTCATATTTAAAGATATTTTACTATTTTGAGAAACTTTATACTGTTTTCTTGTTTATTTATATATGGTTATATATATATATATATATATATATATATATATATATACACTGTTTTCTATAGAGGCTAAGTCAGCTTACTTTCCCACTAACATTGTACAAGGGTTTTTCTCAACATCCTTGCCAATATTGCTTATTTCTGTTATTTTCCTCAAATTTTATTAGTTTGCCATTTACATATCTATGTGTACATGTATTATTATTCATCCTCCACCGAAGTTCCAAGATCAGTACTCTCTGTGTACTCCATTATCCCATTTACCCTCCTCATTCTCTCAAGTAAGCAGTTTGGTTTTCATTGAGTCAAAGAATTATTTTTGTTATTTTTGCCAGTTTGTTTGTTTTGGTTATTTATACTCCATAAAATGAATGAAACCATCTGTTATCTGTCTTTCATTTTCTGACTTATTTCATTTAGTTTTAACACCACAAGATCCATTCATTTTTTCCCCAAAAGGCATAATTTCACCATTTTAAATACCAGCATAATATTTTAATAATGATATATTCCACAATTTCTATTTCCAGTTGTTCATTGATGGGTGTTTATGTGGGTATTCCAGTTGTCCATTAATGGGTATTCCAGGAACTTGGCTAAGGTGAATAATGCTGCGATGTAAATGGGAGTGTTTAGGTATTTTTGTATGAGTGCTTTCATATTCTTTAGGCAAATACTTAGCAGCACTATTGCTGAATCATATGGTATCTTAATTTTTCTTTTTAAGGAATCTCCATTACCATTTAACCAAAGGTGGCATCAATTTCCATGCCTACCAACAATGTATGAAATTCCTTTTTCAAGACACTCTTACATTGCTGGTGGGAATGCAAACTGGTTCAACCATGATGGAAAGCTGTGTGAAAGACCCTCTTACTACTTAAAATGGTGCTACCATTTGATCTAACAGTCCCTCTTCTGGGAATCTACCCAAAGGATACAAAAACACTAATTCAAAAAGAAACCAAACATGCCTGTGTCTATCACAGCACTATTTACAACAGCCAAGATATGGAAATAACCCAAATGCCCAAAGACTGATGAATATATAAAAAACCTGTTGTGTATTTAAGCAGTGGAGTATTATTCAGTAGGCAAAAAGATAACCTCATATCATTTGTGGTAACATGGATGGAGCTAGAAGGAATTTTGCTAATGTACATAAGCCAAAGAGAAAAGGATAAACACCAGATGATCTCACTTATATGTTGGAATGTAGGATATAGGGAAAACAAACAAAATAACAACAAAAAGTTAAAATTAACAAACTGATAACTGAATTGAAGCATACAGAATGGGAGGGAGGGAAGAGGGACTCAGGGGAGGGAGGAGCACAAGCAAGCAAATAAGATAATGATTCACAGGTGGTGTGATGGGAGCAATTTGGGGTATACAACAATGTAAGAAAATAAATATATAACCAAAAAATTTTTTTAAAAAGCTCCTTTTTCTCCACACTCTTCCCAACATTTGTTTCTTGATATTTTTTTTAGTGTAGACCATTGTCACAGGTGTGAGATGGCATATAATTGTGGTTTTAATTTACATTTCCTTTATGATAAATGAGGTTGAGTATTTTTTCTTGTGCCTGAGATCATTCATATGTTTTCTTTGGAGACATGTTTATTTATTTAGCATATATACATATATGGGATCTTTCATTTTAACAATAATTTCATTTGGTATGGAGAGATATTAAAGTTTGGTATAGTCCTATTTGTTTAATTTTGTTTTTGATTTGAGTCCCCAAAGGAAGCTGATGTCACGGAATGTTTAGCCTATATTTTCTTCTACATTTCACTATACTGTTGTCATAATTAATAGTAGTTTTCTTTAGTCTTATTTTATCCAAGATTTCTTGAGTTTCTTGAATCAGAGGATTTATATTTTTGGCCAAATTTAGAAAACTTATGGTGGTTAATTTAAAAACATTTTTTCTCTTTTATCTCCTTTTCTTCTTGGATTACAGTTTTATCTATATTTATCTGCATGATATGTTTTTAAAGATACTTGAATTTTTGTTACTTTTTTATATTTGTACTTCAATTTGGATTGTTTTGTTTGCTGTCTTTAAGTTTGCTGATCTTTTTAACAAATAGTTTTTATTCTGTTGTTCATGAAATTATACAAAAAAGTATAATTTGTATTTTAGATTTCACGATTCTCATTTCTGGAATTTAGATCCATTTTGTAGCTTATATTTATTTCTTCAGTATGTCCAATTTTCTTCTACATTATTGAACACATGGAACATATTTGTATATTTGTGATAATTGTTTTAATCTCTCTTTTTGCTAATGACTATCTCTGTCATTCTATTAGAGTTATTCTTCTCTGGATTTTTATTGATTACTTTTATCTGGTTATGAGTGATTTTTCTGCTTCTTTTCAATCTCTTTTGATCAAATGCTTGACATAATGAGTTTTATGTTGTTAGATGCTGGATTTTGTAATATTTCTTTAAATAATGTTCTTTTTTTCTAGCACGCAATTAAATTACTTGGGATCAGTTTCATAATTTCAAAATTGCTTCTGAGCTTTTTAAAAAATAAACTAGTTATGTGAGTTTCACTGTAGAATTTGTTGATCATTTATTATATTGTCTGTTTATTCTGGCACATGTGAATTATTCTTAGCCCATGGTCACTATGTAATTGATTGATGTATGATGTGTCTTTCACCAGCCTTGAGAAGTTTCACTTCATGCATATGCATATCTATAGTCAGCTAAAGATTTGACAAGATCACCAGAGCTTTCTTTTTGTTTACCTATCTCTTTTTCTGACACTCTTACCCACATATTCTAACTGTATTAGTATTAATTTATGAAGATGCCTAGCTCTGTCTCCTAAGCTCACATGACAGAACTGTTTGGATTTTTCATCTTGTTCCCAAAGCCTGGAAATGCTCCCAGGTAATACAATGGGGACAGGAGGAAGGTTCAACTAGTTTGTATTCCTTATTTCAGGAGGAAATATTATACTACCTATTACTCAATCTCTGAAAATTTTTGTTTCATACTTTTTATTAATTTTCTCATATTTTTGATCAGAGGACAATTACCTTAGCAGTTAATCTTACATGAGTAGAAGTGAAAGTCCATATCAAGGTGTTTTTAATAGTTTTGTTAATGTTCTTTAAAAGTAACTGTAGAATTATCATTTTTAGACTTTTGTTAAAATATCAATACTTTTAATAATGATAGTGTATTCCACACTATAGTATAATATATTGTTTTAAAACTAGTATATTATAATAGAGACTGCTATAATTTATAATCAAAAGTTAAGAAATAACATAAATTATACAAAATGCAGAATTACCATTCTACATTAATTTCCAGTGATGTTTGGAGTGCATTTGGTGATCTTATGACACAGTAGAATTTCCTTATAACTAGACTAAAATATGCCGGTGAAGTCCTTACTTCAGAAACCTCAGCCATAAGCAAAGCCCACCATCCTAAAGTGTACTTAACAATGTCACAATTATGTGTTGATCAAATTAATATTAGAATTACTTTATGTTTGCTGGTCATCCCAGGTGCATGATGGGAAATGAGATGATTCTGAAATATGCTCAACAGTATGGAGAAGTCAATTAAGAATTAAAATTTGTCATAGCACTGGTGGAAAAAGCAAAGCTCTTCAGTGAAAACATAATCTTATTAAAAAAGTTAAAATTTGTTATAGTTATCATAAAGACTATATATTACATTTTAATTCACCAAAAATTCTATAACTGTCAATTTTCTTCGAAATCCTTTGTTTATAAAACTTTCAAAGTGATAGACCTTTTAACATGGTTACCAAGTCTTCATCATTTTGCTAATCAGATTTCAAAATTGTTTCTATCTGTGACAATAGAGTGTTAATAATTTTGTCTTAAATAGTGTTATTTTTTAATTACCTTAGTTATCATCTTCCTGAAGATTTTTACTGGATTATCATATGGACAGTAACAGATTCAGATGAAAGATCATAAATCCTAATAACACCTTAGTGTTTCAGACCACTATTTAATAATAAATAAGTTTTCCAATTGTGGAGTTTGTTAATGGACTGTTAATGATAATTTATGTTGTATACTATATGGTAAGAAGTTTTTAAAAGGAATTCTATGGTTGTGTTGATTTGGAAAACTTTGTTTCCTGTATCTCCCTCTTTTATAGTCATCATGCACATAAAAGTTGTAAAAATGTTTACCGCAAAGAATTTGTTTAACTCAGCATTTCCCACTCTTACTTGACTAACACTCCTAATCACTTTCTGCTTGTGAACACCTTTTGAGATACTTTGAGACATTAATGTTTCACATAACACTATTTTGTAAATGATGCTTAAATACCTGATAAATGTCATTTAGTTATATTAATTACTATATCTGGGCTTATAGAATTATAAGAAATGTTAAAGAAAAGTTAGTTGGGAGTGTGGAAATATTTTTGTCAGGTACAAACTCTATTCAAACAGAATTAGTAATTTTGGGGTATAAGTTTTTAATTAGCATTCTCTCAGAATGAGAATGTTTCAAAGTGTGGTAAAGTATCTTGGAGAAGAACTAACGCTTATAAAATGTAAATTTTAGTAGCCAAAATGTAAATGAATCAGAAATACATAAAAAACACATGAAACAAATTGATTTTGAAGTATGCCTAAGTAGAAAGTTTGAGAGATGACTTAATATGACATTTGACCAATGCTTTGGGTTTTGTTAAACTCAGACATAAAACGTTTAGGATGTCCATGAGTCTTATGAAAGTCATCCATTTTTAATTTAAAAATCCGGAAAAAAAATACAGAAAATTCTAGAAGGTGGTGCTTAATAGATCTTGATGAATTTTAGTGTTGTCAAAGTACACACACACACCCTTACTATTAGTATATCAGGTCTATCTATTGAAATTCCAAGTTGAACTTTTAGTCTTCCAGATATATGTAGATATGATGCTTTGTCTTTCACCCCTTTCTGATGATGAAAAAAGATAAGACACTGGGTCTTTAAGAAATCATTGTTTCCATTAGTACCTCCCACTCCAACTATTTGATATTTAGTCTGAGTACACAGCTCTAATAGTTATTTCCTTGTTTATGCAAAACAATAATCAGTGATGTCAGTAGGCCTCTGGAAATAGAATTTCTTAAGTTGTGTTTACTCTACTACATTCAGAGCAGTAGAGCAGAAAATACTGTAATTTTGTAAAAACACTTACTCTTGCTTTTTATAAAGTAGTAAGATTTACAATAGATTTTTTGATAAAGTAGTAAGATTTCTATAGTTTGTCTTTAGTTGACCAATTTTATGCTATTGTATCTTATTATCTCTATGTGAAGTTAAAAATATTAGCATATTAGGAATATGGCTTAATAAAACATAAGTAGGCAAACATAGTTAATGAAAGGTCTGTTGTTGGTATTTTAAGAGGTCAAAATAATGCTTCCGACTTAGTTTTTGGAGGGAGGAAGAAGATGGTCAGCATTGTAGTTATATCAAGGCCTTACTTATATGAAATGCTTGACATGTTAGTTAAGAGAAACATAGAATATTTTGTTAAATATAGGCTTTATTCAAGTTTAATGAGAGTTTTTGGTTGGTCCAGTTTATGATACTTTCAAGGAAAGAATGTAATCCAGCTAATACAATCCATTGTTTTCAAGAATCTCTGAATAAATTTTATCTTGTCATAAATATACTTTTTGTTTTAATATTTGTAGTTTCAGAAAGTATGAATTCTAACATGGAAACTTAGTTTTCTAGTTACAAAAGTGCTCCTTTACAAGTTTTGTGTAAATTTTTTAACTCTAATTTATATACTCATTTATGCAACAAAAGAAAGATATTCACCAGATATTATTACTGTATTTGAGAATCTTATCTTTTCCACTTGAGAGAAACATTTGGTTCTCTGCTCCCTGCCTACTGTGATTAATTTTATGTGTTCACTGTGTTTAAGGGTTACCTGATATTTGGTCAGACATTATTTTAGATGTATCTGTGAAAGTATTTCTGGATGAATTTGCAGACTAAGTAAAGCAAATTACCTTCCCTCATGTGGGTAGACCTCCTAAAATCAGTTTATGATCTAAATAGAAGGAAAAAAATGAGTAAGAATCAGTGCCTTATCTATAACTACTTGAACTCACTTATAGGTTTTTTCCCTTTTTGTACTGAAACTGAAAAATTGTATCTTCTTGGGTCTTGAGCCTTTTGGCTTTTAGCATAGAACTTAGTCTATTGGCTCTGCTGATTCTCAGGCCTTTGGACTTAGAATAGAACTACTAGTCATCAATTCTTGTGATTCTTAGGCCTTTGAACTTTGACTAGAATTGTTATACTGACTGTCTTGAGTCTTTAAATTGCCAAATGCAGAGCTTGAGACCTCAGTTTTATCATGTGAACCAATTCAGAATATTAAACCTCTTTATATATGTGTATATAAAGAGGTTTATATGCACACACATGCATACACACACACACACACACACCCTGCCATCCTATTATTTCTATTTCTCTGGAAAGCTCTGACTGATACTCTTACTTTCTAGTATTTTCCATTCAGCCTATAATAGAGTGATGCTAGTATATTTAAGGTATCAGTTTGTTACAAAGAGTTGGATTTTGCTTAGCTATCCTTATCAAAATTTCTTCAACCACAACCAATCACTAATTGAAGATAGATGAAGAGAAAGTAATGAGCTCAGTCATTATCTTTGAAATAGCAGATGCACTGCATTTAATAAAAGTTTTGAGCAGAATAAAGATCATTAGTAATACATTAGTCGTAGCTGGTGAAGACTTTTTATTGTTGTCACATAAACATACAAATTAAAATGTCCCTCAATTTTTTTCAAACTTTTGAAGCAATTTTGATCTAGCTTGTTAGGTGATTTCAGATCCCATGAACAGAAAGCTAACAGTGCCAATCTGATTTACTAGTGGTCTAAAAATATACATTATTTTGAAAATTATAATGAGATCAGTGTTACAAGTTGGGGGCTAAAATACTTTTTCTGTAAAGGATCAGATAGCAAAATTTTAGGTTTTGTGAGCCATATGCTCTTTGTTGTAACTGTCATTTTGTCAGCTACTCAACTCTGTCATTGTGCAGAATTAGTCATTGGCAATACATAAACAAATGGGTGTATGGCAGTGTGCCCATAAAACTTTATTTATGAAAAACAGGCAGCAGGCAGATTTAACCTGCTGGCTGAAGTTTACTAACCTCTCTGATGAAGAATCTTAGGAAAATTATTGCTCCTTCTTTGAGCATCAACAGCATATTGAATGAATGATGTTATAGGCAAATTTCATTGTTATTTAATCAATGCCCACAATAAAGATTAAGCTCAGAGCAGAAGATTTTAAACTATTGACTCAAGATCACATAGCGTGTTGCACAGTCATTGCTGAAATCGGATTTATGTCGAAGGTGGATATTATGCTTATTTTTTTCTGTGAAGGAAAATGCTGTGTGTGTTTCAGGGCTTTGCTTTCTCTGCTCCGAAAGAACCATATCATAAAATGCAAAATTGAGCCACAGTGATCTTACTGGAAATCATTTTATAACAGATGATTCAGATAATGCTATGGAAAACTCTGAAAATTTACATTGAGATGAACAATCAGTGACTCTCAGGGCACCATCTATCCTTCAGCTATACACACTGCTGGGAGCACAGGCTTTCCTGAAACCTATCATGGTATATCCAGTGCCTTTAAGGTTTCTTCTCTCTATTTTTACATGTTGGGAAGCTAATTTGGTTAAGGTAGGTAAACCAAGTTTGGCAGAATTCTAAGTCTCTCTCCCCAAAATATAGAGTCAAAAGTCAGAAAGACCTCAGCTCGGAGAGGATTAGTAGACAAAGATGAGGAGGATCTGTCATCTGTATAAGTTGATGAAAAAAAACCCCAGTTAAGCTTTCGTTGTACTTTTTCTGCCTTAGTACTCCTGACCTGGAAACAAATTTTATCTGTCTTATGTGAATTATGAAAAAATGTATCTTTTCCCTTTTCTCATGGAAGCCTTGATATCTGTGAAACCTCAAACCTAGCAGTTGGAGGGCTGTTGAAATGAGAAAAATCATTAGTAATATTGCATGACTCTGTGTGTGTGTGTGTGTGTATGTGTGTGTGTGAAAGAGAGGGAAGGAGCAGAGAGAGTGAGAATACGAATGTAGAGGGGAAGAAGAAAAACTTAAACTCCTTTTTTTTAAGATTAAAATTACCTGTTATGATTTTTTCAAAGTCTGACATGATGGTTCATTTATTTGCACTAAACAATTACCTAGATGCCCCTAGATTGACAAATGGATCAGAAAGTTGTATGTGTACACAATGGAATATTATTCATCAATCAAAAAAGACAAACATGTCATTCTCAGCAATGTGGCTGGAGCTAGAAGGACTCATTAGCAGAAATAAGTCAGAAAGAAAAAGAGAAATACAGGATTGTCTCACGCTTATGAGGGATATAGAGAAAACAAACAAGCAAGTGGACAAGAGAAATTTAAAATACTAACAGAACTGAAGCATAGAGCAAGGGAGAGTAGGGTAAAAGTGGTGCAGGGATGGGCACAAGAGATTAAAATGGTTCATGGGTGATAAGATGGTGGGAGAACTTTGGGTAGACAATGATATAGAAAATATATATAAAATAAAATTATAAAACCCAGAAAACAAAAAGGCAATAATAATAAAAAACCCCAATTACTTATTAAAAAACTATGTGACAGCTATAACACTAGCATTGAGGTCATGATAATGAGTTGAACTTGTCTTCAAAGAGAGTAATATCTACTTGAAACATACCTTTTCATACACCTGAAAAGGTGGGGTCCTATATTTCCAGTCATATACAGTGACATAAACCAATATTATTGTAAAATATTAGAGAAGAAACAGATCAATAGATCATTTTCATACTGTACATTAAATTCTAAAACATGAACAAGCACAGAGGCAAGATAGTTCACCCCACTTTGGGAATCTGGAAAAGCATCTTGAAAAAGAGAAAATATACGCTAATTCTGGGACAAGGGGCCAAACTCAATAGAAGACAGGGTAAAGCTCACTTGACTTTTTTTTTTAATTTATATATAAATTTCACATCTTTGCAATCCCAGGGGTTTACCACCCCCCCTCCCCTGCCACTCCCCCCTCTTTCCCTCCTGTCCATTGTTGTGTGCTTCAGTTTGGTGCTCATCCTGTTTTGTCTTTTCCTCATGACTTTTATTTACTTTTTTTTCATTATGTTCCATATATTAGTGAAACCATTTAACTTCTTTCTCTTTTTGACTTGCTTCTGCTAGTATGATTCCTTCTAAGTGCATCCATGTTGTCAAAAAGTCGTTGAATTTGTCATTCTTAATTGATGAGTAGTATTCCATCGTGTATAAATACCACATTTTTTCAACCAGTCATCTGTTTTGGGGCACTTGGATTGCTTTCATGTCCTTGAAATTATAAATAGTGCTGCGGTAAACATCCGAGCATAGGTGTCCCTTTGTACCCACATTGAGGTCTCTTTTGGGTAGATTCCCGTCACTTGACTTTTCAAGCCCATCAGCTTGACTTAGCTGAATAGATGTGCTTAGTATCAGCTATTTAAAAAAGAAAAGACACCTTTTTTCATGAACCAAAATAGAAGAAAAATAGATGGCACCAATCACTAACCCAGTGTCTAGTCATGATAAGGCCCAATATTTGTTTACAGCCTGAAAATTCTCTTTATTAGAATAAATGTGACTGTCAATGAATAAAATTATAATAGCCCATCTGGCCTATGTTGGGTCCCTTTTTGTTGCCAGTTTTAAGGGAGGAAGTCATTAAGTGAGGGTGAGCACTGATCTTGCTGAGCAAGGAAGAGAGAGGAACTCCAACATATTCACTAAGGCCCACCATACCCACTAACTTTTGCTCTTTTATTTTTAAGTGGGCTAATCTCTCTTTCCCCCTTTCTGTTTCCCACCCCATCTAGGTAGTGTCATCACAAATAGAGATTCAACAAACAGTCTCTGAATGTCCTAACCTTGAAATACCTCATCACCCTAAGAAGTTTTGACTTTATTTTGAAGGGAAAAATATGACATAAGCAAATCACTCCTGCTAGAGTTTTGAAAACCAGGTGAACTAGGATGAATTGCCAGTGATGGAAGTTATATCGCTAGTTGAGAGGATTACCTGGAGTTGGTAAAGGTAATGGGAGTAGGCAAAGAAGTATACAAGTTGAGAGGGGTTTAGATGGTAGAATAAATAGGATTTCATGACTGACAGGTGATAGTGAGGCTGCTGAATGAAAGAATGGAAGCTACGACTGATGCTCAGTTTTCTCAGCTGGGCAATGAAGTAGATAGTGGTGCATGTACAAGGATTGAGAATAGGAAGGGAGTGTAAAGCTGTTCCCAAGTATCAGTGAGCTGCTAGGTTGGTTCACCACATTTCTGTAAATTCATGCAATAAAGAAGCAATGAGCCCCGACAAATTTAAGTAGTTTACTACTCAAAGCAAAGGAGGGAACATCATTGTCATGTCTTTATATGTTTCCTGAGTCCTGTAATACAAAATGAGATCCAGGTAGAAATTGTGTACACAGTGGACGTGTGTTCTCCTAATCTTGTAAGGGAACCACTAGCAAATCCATTCAATCTTTGTCCTGGAGGCTGATGTTATCTTTATTATCACCATCAGGAAACAGTATGCTTCTAACTTGAAGGACTATATTATTTCTAGTTGGAAGCACACAGAAATACCATGGAGAATTGCCTCTTAACAGCAAGGTAATGATTTAAAGTTTTGACATATTTAAAATTATTTAAAATTCCCACTATAGCTAAGTAAGTTCATCCTGTACATAGAAAACTGTTTGTAAGAATATTTAGAATGGTGTGTATAGAAATGTGACAATAAAAATGTAATGCATAAACTTTGGTTATGTCAAAATTATAGTGCTGATAAACATTTGAAAACAGGTAGTTACCATGTTGCCCATTTAAAAACTATGATATTATTGACGTATTTTTTAATCCATTGCAAAATGAATTCACTTAGGCTTAGTATTATGCTATTGCTTACACGGTTGGATGATCTGTTAACAATCTTAAAGCTTAGAGTGTGAGGCAGGGTATATTTGATATACTATACAACTGGACTCAGTTGTGATTTTTGCTTTGTTGATCTAGACCAGCTCTCTTCAATATAAAATATAAAATAAATGTGAGTCTCATGTGTAAATGAAAATGACTCTGTGGCAACAACATTAAAGTGAAAAAAAAAAAAAAAAAAAAAAAAAAAAAAAAAAAAAAAAAAAAAAAAAAAAAAAAAAAAAAAAAAAAAAAAAAAAAAAAAAAAAAAAAAAAAAAAAAAAAAAAAAAAAAAAAAAAAAAAAAAAAAAAAAAAAAAAAAAAAAAAAAAAAAAAAAAAAAAAAACAACAACAACCAAAAAAACCCAAGGACATTGAGGGAATTCATAAGGTGGAATTGCCTTTATTTATATTTAAATTAAGAGGCAGAATCATATACTGAACATTAAAAGTCAGATTAGGAGCTTGGCAACAAAAAATATCTTGAAAATGAAAAATAAAACAAAAAAATCAAGTGAAATTTAAAACACATTTAATTTAATTCAATATATCAAAATATTTCAACACAACATAAACTTGCTCTTGAGTGTACATTTTTATTTAATCTAAGATTACATTGAATATTTGAAATCTAAGGTGTATGTATCTTACACTAATGACATTTTTCTTGGGCTAGACTCAGTACCATTATTTACTAGTCATAGATGGCTACTGGCGTAATATTGGATAGGACAGGTTTAGCTTTTTAAGAAAGACCAAAAATATTTCATCATATGTGATGAGTGTGGTTCTTCTTTATATGACAGCAAGCTAAATGATACGGTATGCCTTTTATATTAGACACTTGAATGCTGTAAGATAACTAACCTTATTATAATGCAAAAAACAAATGACCACTGAATTTACATGGTATTTTCTTATGGGGAGATTGTGAAGGTCACTTTAAATCAGCCAGGTTCTACATACCTGAAGCACACATCTTGGAAAGTGAATTAGGGCTTTAGAGTGTATCATGGTTAAACTACTCAAGGATTTCACTAGGTGGTCAGATTTAAAAGATAACACAATGTATATCACTTAATCTTTGAAGAATAAGTTACATTTTGGCAAGATTTGTTCTATTGGCTCATCATTTTGTGGCTTTTAAACGTTTCTTTATTTATTATGTAGGTAAATGTATTGGATGCTATGCAGAGGAATCATGAAAATTTAGATTTGTTATGCAATTTTTTTCCTTTTTTATTTGACCGCACATATAAATATTTTAGATCATTATTTTTCCCAGGATTGTCCCTCGTGAACTATCATCTTAATCTCTTGTGCCCATCACTCTCCTGATTTTACCCCAACCCTCTCTCCTGCTCCATGCTTCAGTTCTGCTGACAGCTTTAAATTTTACTTGCCCTTTCATTTGTTTGTTTTCCCTGTCCCACATATAGATGAGATCATCCTATATTTATCTTTTTCTTTCTGGTTTATTTCTGCTAGCATGATTCCTTCTAGGTCCATCCATGTTATCACAGATGCCTGAAATTTGTCGTTTTTAATTACTGAGCAAACTACTGAAAATAGAACTACCATTTGATACAACAATCCCACTTCTGGGAATCTACCCAAAGGATACAAAAACACTAACTCAAAAGGACACCTGTACTCAGATGTTTATTGCAGCTCTATTTACAATAGCTAGGATATGAAAACAATCCAAATGACCAAAAGCAGATGACTAGATCAGAAATTTGTGATATATGTACACAATTGTTATGTAATTTAATGATGAATAGAAATTGAGGGGAAAAGTAAGGCCATCCAGATGCCCTTAATACAAAAAGGTGGAAATAATATGCTTTCATGCATTCTGGTAGTTTTTTAAAAAAGACCAATTAAGTAGTTGAGAAACTTAAGACCTGCTGAGATGTGGTAATGGCTTACTGAATTTGCTTTGGGCAAGCCCACTTAGTCACAGAACTTGTTCTGTTCAGCAGAGACAATTTTTACCCTAATCTGTGAAATGCAGTCACATTGAATTGTATATTGAGCCAGTGTGTTCAGGGAAAAGTGAGTGTGTCTGCTGAAATTCACTGAAAGCACTTGATTTCTTATGGCTATATCTTTGATATTGGTTATTATCAGTGATTCTTTGTAGTGGGTTTTTTGATTGTTGGATTTTCGAAACTTTACTTAGAAAAACAAGATTATTTCATAGGAAAACACAGAGTTGTTCCATAGGAAAAAACAAATAGTTCCACATTATTCTTGTATAGTGATGTTTTTATTTAGGATCAAGCAGCTTTAAATTTAGATTAATTCACAGCAGATGTTAGAAAGTGAATGTGCTGTGTGTTAATGAGTGTGAATTACAAAAGGAACCAGATAAGAGAGTCAGAAGCATCAGGATAGGTAAAATCTACTTTGTTTCCATGACCCAGAAGGACTATGTGTATATTAGATTACAGTTTAGAAAGTTTGTCAATCTGTATGGATAAGATAAATTAGTAAGAGTTAAGATAATATTTCTAACTTAACCATCAATGGGCTATATGTATTTCCTTTTATATCTGGAACTAAAATGAAGCTTTAGGAATGAAGGGATGCCATCAAAGGAGTTTTCATTGTTCCTTTTTTAAAATTATATCATTATATCTATTGCTATGATATTGATTTATAATACCATACATGTTTTAAATTTTGTTTGGTTTCTTTAAATTCCAAAAATAAGTGACACAAGATGGCCATTTTAACAAGTTAATTATTCCAACGCATGAGCAAAGAATGTCCTTCCATTTTATTTAGTTTTGTCCCCCTCCTCTTCCTTTTCCTTTTCTTCTCCCTCTTTTCCTCCCTTCTATCCTCTTCCTGTTCTTCCTCCCCTTCCACTTCCCTTCTGCCTTTTCCCCTCATCCTCCTCCACTTCCTTTCTTCCTCCTCCACTTCCTCCTCTTCTTCCACCTCCCTTTTTTTTTAATAGTTTTGTTACTATAAAACATGCTACAAGGGTTTTCCAACTCTTATAAGTTTATTCCTTGAATACTTAATTCTTTCTGATGAAATTATAAATGAGAATGTTTTCTTGATTTTTTTCTTCTAGTTTATTATTTGAATACAGAACTATAACAAATGTTTGTATATTGATTTTGTAACCTACTGCTCTCCTATACAGATTTGTTGTTTCTAATGTTTTAGTGAGATCTTTGATGTTTTCAATGTATACTAGCATGTTGTGATAGTGATAGTTTTATTCAGTTCCAATTTGGATTCCTTTTTGTTTCTTTGTCTTGTCTAGTGACTCTATCTAAGACTTTCAATACTGTACTGAATAGTAGAGATGACAGTGACAATCCTTGTCTTACACCTAATTTTAAAGGAAAATTTATTAGTTTTTCAATATGGAATATGATGTTAGCTGTGCTTTCTCATACATCACGTTTATTATGTTGAATTATGTTCTTTCTATACCCATTTTGAGGGTTTTTATTGTAAATGGGCGATGGCTTTTGTCAGATGTTTTCTCTGTATGTATTGCTATGCTCATATGATTTTTATCCTTTTTTTTAGGCTCACCACACTTTCAGTTTATTTTTTATTGTGTTCTCACCTTTATTGTCTTCACTGAAGACCTGAAGCAAATTCATAAGGTTTTTGTACTTCATAGTTTCTGGTAAGTCTCCATTTATACTACTCTGTCATTTTCTATAACAACAAGTACTACCTGGGACAGGATTGTGAATTTGTGGGTAACTGAAACATGGGCTTTGTGTTTTAAAAGTATGAACAGCGATCTTTTTTTTTTTTCTTGTTTTCTAACATGAACATCAATTGCAGACAAGGGAATCATCAAGGAGGTACATGTTAGCTCCACTGTAGACAGCTCTGACTGGCCTTATTGTCTGTTTCTGGCCCCTGCTTATATTATACCTTGGCTTCTGGTGAGACCATTCGAAAGAACTGGGTTCTGTCTCTTAATCTGGAACACAATTTAATAAGGAAGACATGGATATGCTATTTGAAGTGGTGCTGTCATCTCATAATAAGAAAATGGCAGTGCTGGATGATATGCATGCCATTGCTGTAACTCTCAAAACTTTGACTAACTGGTTCAGAAGAGTGGGAACTTTACTTCTGCGAACAATACCAACAAAAATATATACTTAGAAGATTCATCAGTAACAGGAACTGAAGGAACAACTTCTAAAGAATCTCTTCCAGGAGCCTCTAAGTTCTATATAAACATCATCCTGTTAGTTTCCTCCTACTTTCCTCCTGAGAAGGGACATCCCTTCCACCTCTCTCCAGATGCTTAGACCCTTTCCTTTTGTTACTGTCATAAATTACATTCTGATTGTGTAAGTTGGACTATCCTGATATCCCTGGGATAAATCCCACTTGGTCAGGTTGCATGATCCACTCAATGTATTGATGAATTTGTTTTGCTAAGATATTTACTGAAGATTTTAGCCTCTATGTTCATCAGGTATTAGCCTGTATTTTCTTTTTTGTGCTGTGCTGCTCTGCCTTTGCTATCAGTGTAATGTTAACATCACAAAACTTGTTTACAAATAAATTGAAAGAATTTGGAAAGGATAGTTATTCGTTCTACTTTGCAGGTTCTGTAGAACTCCTTAGTGAAATTAGGCTTTGTTTTTTGTTGGGGGGGAGGGAGAAGGAGATCTTTGATTATCTTTATAATTTTCTTGCTTGTAATTTAATATTCACCTTTTCTATTCTTTCTGATTCAGTCTTGGGAATTTTTATCATTCTAAGAATTTGTCCAGTTTGTCCATTGTTTTCAAAGTTTCCAACTTATTGACACAAAGAGATTCACAGTGGTATTTATGATCCTGTGTATTTGTGTGATATGTTACAACTTCTTCAACCAGATTTTCTAACAACACTTTAAAGTATTTGAAACCAATGTTCCACCATAATAAAAGTGGTCAGTGGGTGAGACTTTCATGATGAGTATTGGATATATGTTTTATTTAAAAATTATGATATATTTTTGTTTATGGAGTGGTGACTTGACTGACATGTAGATGTGAGCTCTGCAGGTGGGGAGAAGGTTTCCAGACAAAGGATACTAGATACTAAGCACTAAATGGAGGTACTTACCTTGGAGGTTTGAGGGATAGCATGGCTGTCAGTGGAAACCATGGAAAAACAAGGGTTGCCATCATTTGATCTCAGTTTTCTCAATTCCAGGTATTTTAAATATAACTGAATTAAAAAAGAAAAATCTTGGAGAAAAGCATTATAGAAGAAGAGCTGTTTTCAATCTTTTAAAAGCACTAATTGTAAATAAGCTTTAGGATATAAAATAAATGAAAATGCCATTGTAGGTCCAAAAATTTTAGGACAATGTCAAAAGACTTTGAGAGTCAGAGCATATCAGAGAATATTTAAGATTATGTCTCCAAATAATGATTAGAGAAAATATAATTCATTTAATTGAAAAGAATCCACAGTCCACAATTATAATGAGCAAACAAATAAGGGAGTACTATATCACTAATCAACATAGAAGGGATGATAGTGCTGGCAAATCACTATTTTGGAACCTTTTAAATCATCAAGCAAATGTTATCAATGGATGAGTGGGTGAGACTTTCATAATAAGTACTGGATATATGTTTTATTAGAAACATTATAATGTATTTTTGTTTATGGAGTTGAGATAAATTTACAAAACTATATGTGATTTAGGGGTTTAAATTTATACCTCTTCAAATGTATGTTACCACACCATGCACCATGTATGTTACCACACCATTCACAATACCCATAATCCTTCATAGTGTCCATTGGTTCCCACCTATTTTGCTCCCCACCTCTAACCCTCTCCCTCTGGTCGCCTCAAGTTAGGACTAGGACATTTACAAAATCTTA
Source organism: Uropsilus gracilis (assembly GCA_004024945.1). NCBI lineage: Eukaryota > Metazoa > Chordata > Mammalia > Eulipotyphla > Talpidae > Uropsilus > Uropsilus gracilis. The sequence goes on from PVHY01003182.1 coordinate 72,983, forward strand.
AAATGTTCTTTTCATTATTACTCTTTAATTACAAAGAAAAAATAAGACTTTTCTGGTGAATGCTCTCAACTTTTTAAGCAATCAGTTAAAATTAATATTGCCAGTAATTGAACAAAGTAGTATCATGTGCTTCTTGATGTGATACCCAGAAAAAGACATTATTTGTATAGCATTCTTGAAAAAATTGCACAATCTAAATCTAATTATGAGATACTAGAAATTATGAGATACTAGAAATACTAGAAAACTCAAAGGGAAGATATTTTACAAATGAAGCTGCTTATATTATTCATAAATATCAATGATATGAAAGATGAAAAACATTAACTCTGAAATAGAAAAAAAATTGCTCTAAAGACATTTTGGTTCTGTTGACAAAATTTAATTTCTATAGGTTAGATGATAGATAGCATTGCATTAATATTAAATTTCCTGATCATGATTATTTTATTGTATAATATGAGTGAACATCCTTCTGAAGTATTTAGAGGCAACATGACGTGGTTTTTGCAATTTACAAACAATTAAGAGAAGAGGAAAGTAGTGACTGGGGTAAAGTAGGAAAGAAGGATAAAACTATGGTGGCAAAATGTTAATCTGGATTAAGCACATATACAGGAGTTGTTTTTATTATGCTTGCAACTTTTCTGTAAGTTTAAAATTGTTTCAAAATAAAAAGTAAACAACAACTGTCTGCTCAATGAATCAAACCTGGTGTGCCTTCTATTTGGTATCCACCTCCTTCATTCATTTTCTTCTAGGAAGGACCCCTGTTAAATTCTAGAATATAGTCTGAGAAATGACTGCTCTAAAGAGATAATTCCTTTCAGTAATGAAAGTGGAGGAAAAACAAATATTTTTATATATAATAATGATTTTATATAAGAAGATGCCTTATATTTCCTTAACTTATATTTCCTTAACTTATATTTCCTTACAAGAAGAGGTTACATTTATTTTAAAATATTCCTAATGTGCAGATAATATTGGTAAATATAACATATGGAAAATAATATCCACCAAGGTAAAGTCTGTATTTAGCCTATAGATTCTTGAATTATAAAAGAGATTGCCTGTGAGTAATAAAGAAAAATTTATTAAGGTAACTGCAATAAAATTTATTTTTCTTTAAGTTTATATCTGTTTCTGGAATGAGGCACAGGAAGGAACAGAGTATAGAAATTCAGCATAGTTTATGTTTAATCATGGTAAAATAAGGCTGCTATCACTAGACTGACAAAGTCATAGTGAACTTCAAAAATTAGATGACAGATGATAACAAAAAATGATTCAGGATAGAGAAGAGAGCAATCAAAGGAGCAATGTTAAAAGCGTCACACTTGTGGCTGCTCTAGCAGTTGTACTGAGTCAGTACCATCTATGTACTTCTTGGAAACAGCCCCTGTAATGTCAAAAAGAAAGGAATCCAAATGTCAAATGAGCTACATGTCATTTCCCTATGTTTCCTAACGTTAACATAATCTCTGTGCAGTATAATACTGCAAGAAGAACAGAATTTAAAGGTCTCTGAAGCACTATGGAATACTGAAATTATGAATTTATTAAAAATATGTAAGTATCAGATAGATTGTTTTAGTATGACCATAAGAGGATTCTACTTTCTTTAAAGAAAAACACAAACAAAGGGAAACAGAGCAAATTCTCTTCTGGCCTAATTTGTGAACTAAATGCTAAAACTTTTTAAGTGATGACATGAAACAAAAGTGAGGAAGTTAGTATACAAGACATAAAAGAACATTGTTTCTGGGACTGCCACCATATATCAGAAATAATAAGGATAGTTATGGCATAAGTCTTAAAGAAAGACTAAAATTTAACATCATTAAAAGTTGAATAGTGTATATATCAAGAGGTGGAGATGGAAGATTAAAGGATCCTGGAGCTGTTTTCCCATAGCTACAACAGACACACGTCTGTGTTGTAGCAATTGCACTGAAGAGAAACTCTCTGATGAAACTATGGGAGAAGATGATAAAAGCATTTAGGGTTGTTTTCAACTAGTTTAGGGGGTCCTGAGACACTCCCATCCCTCTCACTGTCTCACTGTCTTGGTTTCTCAACAGTTAGCTTTTGGACAGTTTACTTATGACATAGAGGTCAACCTTCCAAGTGGCCTGCCTGTCACCGAGTTCATAATCCATGGTCATTCTGATTTTACTTTACAATAGGGGAAAGACTGTCTTTATAACTTGCTGAGGTCAGAAATAGTTTGCGACTTAATGGTCAGTTGCTTTCTAGGTTTTCTGGGAGAGCACTGCCAAAGGAACTGTCTTTAATCTGATGGTGATTAGAGCTCCCACCCTCTCCTCAAGCAACAATAGTATCCAGGGAAGTTTATGCTGTTGACACTCTATAGCAGCAGCCTCACTTCTTGTCTCCTCAGGAACCAACCTCTAGACTAGCTTTTTGCTTCATCACCCTGTACTGACTCTTGAATGCAAGTCATCCTGATTGGTGATGAAGCTTAAGCCTATAAAAAACAAACAAACAAACAAACAAACAAACAAACAAAAAAACAAAACTAACACACCAGGTCAATATCCTGAAAACTTCAATTCTACTACCATCCCATTACCACAGGAGTTGGAAAACTAGTCTAATTTATAAAAACAATCAGGGAGCACCAAACAGAATAAAGAGGTAGGGCAACTCCATTTGATTGACCAAGACAGAACTCTTGGGAAAAAATCCCAATGGACAGAACTAAATAGATCACAGGTAGAAGAGTTCAGAGCAGCATGCTCACTAAAATTAGGAGAACAGTTGGTGAACAAAATACTAACAAAAAGGACATAGAGAATATATAAAACTTCCAAACAGATATCAAAGAACTAAAAAATATAATAGTTGAACTTAAAAATATAGTAGACAGTAGAACTGACATGGCAGAGAACTGATTTAACAAGTTGGAAATACACAATTTGAAAAGCATTCAAAAACTGCAGCAAAAAGAAAAAAAGAATAAAAAATATGAATAGAATTTAATAGTCTTTTGAGACAATTCAAGAGGAAATACATTCAAATCATAAGAGTTCCAGAAGAAGAAAGAAAAATGGACAGAAATCTAATTTGAAGTAATAACTGAGAAGCACCCACATATATAAATAGATATATGACCAAAGAGAAAAATCACACAAAGAAGCATTAGTGGTAGTTGGAATAAAGGAGTAGAAACATGGATAATGTAATGATCACATAGTTATTGCTCTCTTAGATACAATAAGGAGGACATCTAAATCTAGAGCTCCAGAATTCTGGATGGTTGGCTAAAGAACTACTGTGCTTCTGATACCTTCTTTGCTTCAGATACTTTTTATTGCTCTTTGCAGAAATCAGACATGTGGGTCTCAATGGTCAGTTGGTCTTTAGAATATCTTTTAATAATTATGATATATGCTTGGAAAATACACAGTAAAGACAGATGTTGGTGTATCAATATACTTAATGACAACATCTGTCTTTTGATTGCTGTTTCCATTTAAACTATCGATGTAGTGATAATTTCCCAGTTACAGATTTTTTAAAAAAATATTGACTATATAAAATATATATATGACATTTTTGATTCTTATGATGAAGTAGACTAGGTTTTAAACACTAGGAATACTGTTTTGTCCTGTGAAAGGTGGGGATGTCCTGACTAGCAATAATAGCATCTAAGCTATAAGAACAAATCAGAATGTGTTAGGGATATTTTGCAAAATAGTGTGCACATATATAGAGCATATAAGGATATAGAATACAAGACTGATTAAATAGTAATCATAATGTAGTAGAAATTACTTGATTATAACATCTTCCTTTTAGGTTGAAATATATGGTATCTTAAAGAAGATCAGAAAAATTAGTCATTCTGGGAACAAAGACTTTTGAGGGCTGTCAGCTTACTGACAGTTATGATGAGCATTTATTTCAGGCTTATAAAACATATTAATCAAACTTGTTCACAGCATGGTGGTCTAAAGAGAGTTATTTTATTTTTGAGAGATACTTTAAATAACTGAAGAACACTAGTAACATATTCTCCATGAATACAAAGCTCCAATGTTTTTTTCTTCAAAATGAGAAAATGCTTTTCTCCGGCTTGAAGAATGAACCATGCTGCAGGAATCTGTTTATTACAAGACTATTTGCAAAAGACCTGTACACCATTCATTGAACCTTGAAAAACACTTGAAAATATGGGTTGCATTTGCAAACTTCAGTGTATGACATGGAAATCTGGCAAGCTGCCTGGCTTTTACTTAAAGGATTGTCATTCTGGGAAAAATAAATTTCTCTAACTAGACAAAAGTCAATGTTTTCATGTTTTACTGCAATCAAACTGATAGAGCTGACAATTTAATGTCTCAACACTTAAAATATCTGTGGATAATCAGTTACCTCAATCAATCATAAACACAAATTCTTCTATTTTTGAAGCGTGTGTGTCTGTGACTAAGATACAAAACAGTTTGGTGAGCCCCTTCCCCACAGCACCTCATCATCTGTCCCCCACCTTCGTCTCAATTGTCCCGATTTGTCTCTAGCTATGCAGATATTTATACACATTATGCATCTGGAAATAACTTCTAACAACTCAAGTGTGATCAAATTTAGAAACTTTTCTTTCACTGTCCTGTTTTATTTAATTTTTATGAGTAGTTTATAGCCTGTCAGAAAAATGTGGAAGTGTGTTGGCATTCCAGCTGAAGATATCATTACGAGTGAGAAAATGCTCAAGGCTTTTTCAAAGTGCAAGTTGCTGAGACACACATTTCCTTTCTTTGACTCCAGGGGATGCTGGTAGCTACCCCATACAGACAGGTATTTTGGGGTCAAATGGTACAGTGGTGATCTCTTAGGTTTTACTGGCAAGTACACTGAAAGACTTACTTCTGGAAACTAATCAGAATGATGATGATGAGAAAGGATGGTAAGTAGTGACAACAACATATGAAAGATGCCTGAGAAACTGCATTCTAGATAGCTCTAGATTTGGCAGAGCTGACAGGTTTAGCTCACTAACTTTGGTATTGCTAAAGACTGGAAACTTCAGATACTTGTAGAAATCTGTTTCAGTTAAGATATGCCACTGTGTTCTTGCAACCTGAGGAAAGTTTGTGAGATCACACCATTCCTCCTTTAACATGATAAGACTGATATGAAGAATGGTTTTATGTTCCTACCAGATAATTACTCTGAACACCGAGAAAGCAAAATTCCTTGTTTAAAATACTCTTCTATACGTGTCCTTAAAAAAATAAATATATGGTGTATATGTATGTGTAGATAATACACATTCAACACCAGTGCCTCTTTTTTCCTTGCTTCTTTGATTATTTGGGGTTTTGCAATCAAACGAAGCAGAGTTTGGGGACCCTTGGGGCAGCATCTTTTAGTTGCCCGTCAGGCTGCGTTGGAAAACAATCAATCTTGCTCTTGCACTCACTTGGCGGAAGTGCCACGACACAAATTGTGCAGTGCTTCGCTCCTGCCATGAAGCCTGGGTGACAAAAGTTTTTACAAGAAGCTGACTGTATTTGGGGTTATGAATATGCAATGACTCTCATTAGTATCGAAGCGGCAAAACTGGGGCTGACATCCCCGCCACTTTGAGTTGCTGCAAACTCGGCTAATGAATTGTCTTTGCTCTTTCACACACACAGTCTGCTCTGTGGTTCCTAACTTCTAAGGGGAGTTGCCCAATTTGAGAAGACCATCGACTGCAGAAATTGTCAAGGACTACTCTTGATTTTATGAAATGGTGTTTCGACATGTTTCGATTATAAAAACAGAAATGCACAAACCTTTGCATATAATAATATCACAAAAAAGGAAAATTTAAAAGGAGACTCAGGAGTATGTATATGTGCTTATATTCACAACAGTGTCTTGATATGCTTTCCATCCCGGATGGTTGTACAGTATGCGTCTCTATCTAGAAAGGAAACCAAGTCACAGAATTCTGACATTCTATTGGTTGTCTATTATCCTTCCAAATAGAACAAACAGAGATGATAGAAAATACCCCATATGAATAAGGTTGAAACACAAAGCTATTCCATCAACTCTTTACCATATTCTTTCCTTTTGATTCTTGGGTCTCTGCCAAACATTTTGCAGCTCATACACATATCATCTTTCATGAATATGTTACTGATAAGGATATGTTTCTAGTCACTGATTAAGATATTGGAGCTGATTTGCAATGTGTAAGAAGGTAAAAAAATGCTCAGAACCATTTAGAATGGTTCCTTTTTTATTTTATTTTGTTTTATTTTATTTTATTTTTTTGAGACTAAGTCTCGCTATTTTTGCCCGTGGAACCCCAGGCTCTCGTTGCCAGGGTACCACGGACTCAAACAATCCCCAGCCTCAGCTTCCCAGGTAGCTGGGATTACAGGTGTGCACAACCACGCCCAGCTATTTTTTTGGAACTAGGTCTCGCTATGGGCCCCAGGCGGGACTCCAACCGCGATCCCTAGCCTGGCCGCTTCATAGGCTGAAGCTTACAGGCACAAGCCACCGTGCCCGGCCTCTTTTTAAACAAGAAATATTAAATATTTTCTACACATCCCTCCTCCCCTGAAATTTCTTCAACTAAAAGAAAACTTCTTGGCTTGTTGCAGATCGTAAAAGATGAACTGAGTTGAAATGAATGAGACATGCTAAAAGATGAGGATGTGATGTAAATAGTTCATATCAGGCAGCAAACTAAGAGAAAGCTCCTGAATGAAAGTACTTTTCCCTTAAGTCGTTTATTTAATCTGCAATGAAAGATATTCCTTGCAAGGAAGAAGAGATGTTATTTTTGTAGACCTTCAGATGGTAATACTGTTATAATTATCACATCTTTTTGACCCACCACTAGAAATAAAAAGCCAAGGTCAAAGAACATTTCCATATGAATAGCAAGTACGGGAATAGTTTATAATAAATATAGCCCGACAAATGTGGTTCAAACACGGTATATCAAACACTTCTTACCTCTGCTTACTGCACTTGGCTAGGAACACATTAGTGATACAGTACAGGAAAGATAAAATCAGTCTTGGTCTTTGCAATGACCGTCACTCATTCTACAGAGCTATAATATTTGTTTGAATAATCCTTGGCTTTCTACTGCATAGGCAGAAAACAACCTTCACTTCTAGGCCCAAGCAACCAAGAGAAACATTTTCTTCTTCATTTTTTTGGATCCACAGTGAGGAGCTGTCACATCTGATTAGAGAAAGACCTCTAAGTTACTTGATTTCTTTCTTAAATTTGCATCCTTGTTGCATTTTGCTAGCAATATAGGTTTAAAAATGCAAAATATGTATGTAATCACAGGTAAAATTCCTGTACATTCATAAGAAATTTCTGATTTCCTCAAACAATTTTCCTAGGTATCCAAGCATTTTTATTATAAGAAAAAGGTCTGCCTAGGTACTCAAAATAAAATATTCAAGTCATAGGGAATACACTCAGATTTTAAAATCTAAAACTGCAACCTGATCACCCAAAATAATTATATTCAAGCCACAAGAATTCTATATTAATGAGAACATTAAGCAATATCTGTTACTATAAGAGTGAGAATGACATTTTAAATGAAAAGATTTTAGATTTATTATTCACATATATTTTGATGTTAGTTGCTTTCATCAAATATTAGACCATAATGAAATACCTTGTGCTTTTCAGTGCTTTGCTTGTTGTCACTTATTGTACATCCTTTTCTACATGCAATTACAATACAATTGTTAATAGTAGGTAGTATGTAGTATATGTTGTCTCTGTTCATATTATGCTAAACTGTTCTGCTGCATATCTGCAGTAGAACTTAGACACTGGGAAGAAACAGTCAATAGATATTGATTAGGGAGTTATTTGATGTCTATTTCTACACTCTGTAGCATACATACCCATAATCAGTATCCTGATATAATTTTATAAAGTCAGCCTAGAACTGGAGACTCTTATAGAAGACCCAAGCTTCAGGAAACCTGAGACAGGTGTGTGTGTTCTCTCTCCCCCCTCTCCTCATGATTTTGTCTACAAAAGAATCTATTCTATTTTCAATATCTATGCTCCATACTTAAAAAAATAATTTATTCATATATATATTTCACAACATTCTATGCTTCATACTTTATGGCTTAATATTCTTATGATTTTAATTTACATGTGGATGAAGGGTACCATGATTTCTCAGTCTTTAGGGTCTCCAGAGTCCTTGATGTGTATTTGAAGGACTATGGAACTTACCATCAGCAAATGCTTTTATATATTTCCTGTTAGTCATAAATGAACATTTATTCAACATAATCTGGGTGCTGAGAGTGTGGAGAAATGGAATAGGAAAATGTAACAAGCTGAATCCTGGGTACTAGATGTTTATAGTGTAGTTGGGGTGAAAGATGACAGGGGAAATAATGGAGATTTATTTACAGGGCCAGATAACAACACATGTACATTGATTTGTGTGCCCTAAGTAGAGAAATGTTTCAGAACTGCAACTGAGATGTGAGAGCAGCTTCAAGAGGAATAACTTAGAGACTTCTTTAAGAAGGTAAGTTCTAAGTTGGATTTTGGAAGTTCACAGAATTGATTAGAGTGCATTAAATTCCGCTATGCTTTCAAACAGGATTTCTGTGTCTCTAAAACTAATTTTATATTGATTGTAGTGCTAACATTTCTTTAGAAGTGATAGAATTTGAAGTTTAGAATTGTACATAATGTGTTTTTTTGTTTTTCTCACATACCAAATTGTATCCACAGGTAAGGAGAAAAAAAATCTTGCTTATTACAGCACCCCCTTTTGAATGTAAGAAGGGAATATGTATTTAAAATACTAGAACAACATTTTAAACAATCGCCTTCTTTTCTTAACTATCTCTCCAGTATCCTTGGTTAAGAGTTTATGTAAATATTAAATTACATACGAATGTACAGCAAAATTTGGCAGATTCCTAATTCCAGCATCTCCAGAAATTTCATTGTATACCCTGAGGGTAAGGGGGCACTTTATTTGTTGATTGGGTCAAGAAAACTGATATAACTTTAAAATTATTAGTCACAGGACTGAATCCTTTTAATATTGTACAGTTGTTTAACTATTACTCATTAACTTCACACTCTTACCCTTCAACTTTCGCTCATGATTATGATAAAGGTTTGAGTTTAGTCCCTTCCAGGTAATTTGCTTTCACAATAGGAAACTTGGGTTTGATATGTATTCATTGTGGGTGGCAAGCTCTGAACTGGGCATTTTACTTGTGACTGCAACACAGATAATGTTGTAGAGGTGAGAAAAATGGAGTAGAGAGACATAGTCAGGATCACACAAATATCTAAGTTTTGAGTCCTAGTGTTTTAGACTCCAAAGCCTATGTTTTCTGCACTACAGGAAAGCTTTTTAAGATGTAAAATAATCTACACTGAAGTTTAGGCTTTGTGCCAGTCCTACAGGAAAAATGCTTTTTGGCTGGGAGGATTGCCGTGGTGCCCTTCAGATTAGATGAAGTGGATCTAATTAGTTCTACTAACTCATAAGATCAGTTATGTATAGTTGCATCTCATCTCTTTTAAATGTAGGCTTATTTGAGGGAGACTTTAATTTTTGTTTTGAATTTATTAAATTCAGTTCGATTTAGTGAACATTTATTGAATGCATGTTCTTTGCCAGGCACTGTGCTAGATGCTGCTGGTACAAAGACAGTCTATTTAGGGAGACATTATAAATAACTATAACACAATTCACTGAATTGCTATAGCAGTAACATATGCAAAGGATCATGGGTATATATGAGGAAATAGAGGGAAGATGTTAGGGAATGCTATATTTGAGTAGGAATTTCAAGGTCAAGAGATCAGAATTTATAGAAGGGCAGTGGTAGTTGATGACTTATTTTAGGTGATAGGAACAGCATAAGCACGTGTGTGAGTATGCATGGCACATTTGTGCTGGGGCAGCATGGTAGATTGTAACAACAGAGACACATTCTTTCCTATCCTGCAATGAGATACTGACAAGACTTTCATTACGAAGTATAGTTGCTTTCCCTATCATTGAATTTGGGTTGCCCATGTGATTTGCTTTGGCCAATGGCCACTAGCAACTATGAAATCAGCAGAGACTTGAAAAGTGTTTATGCCTTGGGGTTTCTGCACTTGGATTCTGAGAGTGAGCCCAGGTTATTCTACTATAGGGTAAATGGCCACCTGTAGGAAAACCGAGGCTCTGGTTGACAATATGCTAACTAATAGTTATCGACTGACCCAGCATTTGACCAGGGACCATCTTTGGGAAATCTGTTGTGAGTTCAGGCAGAATGACTCAGCTGATATGCACATTTACGAACCCAACAAAATGTTGTTTTAACCATGAGGCTTGGGTATTTCATTATGTAGCAAAGCTGATACACAGAGAGTCTAAGTTAAATGCAGGGAATGTGGGAAGAATCAGTGACTGAAGATGAAGAGGCTACATAATATTTGCAATGCTATGTTAACAAGTGTAGACCTATTAGTGGGACCAAGCTCCCCAAACATCACTGATAAACTTACCACTTTTGCCTTTAAAAAAAAAAAATCTATGCACACTACATGAATTAGATTAGTTTTTACTTATATCATCTGATTTTTATATTGAAATATACTTTAAAGCAGATATTAGCTTAAGATCCAATTTGATGTGCTAATTCTATTTTTCTAAGCTTATTAAATATGCAAGATATTAAAAAAACTCTGACATAAAAATTATCTTGTATGAGTGCTGCATTCTAGGATTTCATCCTTTTATCAGTAGAAACCCTAAGTTTGTGGAGAATAATTTGTTACTACTGTAGGTAGGGAGGAATGAGAAGTCTACTGCAAAGGTCTGGGTAGACTATGGCACGTAATGGACTGTTGCTATGGAAGAAGAGGAAGAGCTTAGTGATAGATTTTACGTATGTGGAATGGGGATTGGGGATATGCGGTATTCACTGGATACTATTAAGTAAAGAGAAAGAGTAAAAAAAAAATAATAGGTCTCATATTTCCTTTGTTGAGTTTCAGTTAGTAGGTAATTTGAAAACAGAGGTCCACCAGGTATTGTATGCTTGCTGCGGTCCAGTCGTGGCAGTAGGAAACAGTGACCGAGGGAAGGGGTGAGGATTATAATCAAGACAACGCTTGGGCAGGAGGGCATGCAGCAATCCCCTTTGTCTGCGGCCCCAAGTTTATTTTTTGCTCAGCTTTTATACAGTTCGGGTTAGACAGTTTAGCAGTTACAACAGCCTTTAAGTTTTACTGGGTATAGCTTTTCTGTAGGGTCTGCTTATCTAGGTCAGATGGCGATCACCAGACCCTCTATGGGATGCCTTTGTTACCTAAACTGATTTATTTTACAGGGCTTCCTGATACCTGTGCTTGCTCAGGCGTGCATGAATTTGTAGTTCCTCATATTTGTGCGGACTTATTCAGCGGGCAACCTTCTTTTTCCGTCCTCCCCCCCCCCATATGCCTAGTGTGTCTGAACGTAAAATACTATTTTTGAAACCATCAGAATATAGGTGAGAGGTTGCTGCAGTCACAGGTATAGATAATAGCATCAGACAATATGTTTAAGTACAAAGATCTTTGGCTTTTTTATTTTTCAAAACTCTTGAGGGGTATGATTTAAACCCACTAGAAATACTGAGTAGTCCTTAATCATAATGATTCTTAAATGAGGATGGGAAGTAGCTGTGTCATTGAAAAACTGACCCCCAAATTGTTTTGATATACTATCCTTCACTCACATTTATTTAGTTGAAATGGGGGCAGGACAAAGAAGAAAATGAGTAGAAAGGGACAGAGCAGTTCTAGAGCTGACCTCTGTAGTGGGGAGAGAGAACTTTTAAGGTGAAGGGGTGAGTCATGGTATTGAATTGTGGAGAGAAATCCCTTAGTATGAAGATAATTCTTTAATCAAGACTGGCTCATCAAAGTCTAGTACTTGGCATATAATAGGAGCACAGGAAGTGTTTGCATGAATGATTTATGTTGAACTGTTTTCTGTTTGGTGTGTTTCAAATAGAAATCAGTTCTATGGAAATCAGGCTCTGTGAACCTGAGCTATAAGTCCAACAGGATTTGCTGGATTTATAATCAAAGTACTTTGGACTCCAACATCAGTATGAGTTTTAAAATTTTGGTTCACTGTATATGGCCAGTGTCTTAGATGACTGCTCCCTTGGGTGCCATAGACCCCACGTCAGTGCAAAGTAGCATCCTGAGTCCGTTTTCAGGAAATTATGTCAGTTAAACTTCTTATGATGGCCTCTTTCCACATGGGCCACCTAACTTTTGCCTCCCATGGTTCCCAGGGGCAAACCATTTGCCTTTGGAAGATTAGGGTTGATGAGAATGAGCTCCCTTGACCTATAGAAATGAAATGCCATCAGCATATCTGGTTCTCAGGTAGTTCTCATACTGTTATCAGCTTCTTTTATTATTGTGATTATTTTTTTAAATGACGTAAATTTCTACCAGGGCTTGCCTGTCGCTAAGGAGAGACCACAGATGAGGACAACAGTTTTCTTAGACCGAGGTCTGTTGCCTGCACGGAGCATGCTCAGCAGCACACAGGGGCTTGACATCTGGCATTCATGACTCCAGAGAGATTGGCTTTCCCCTAAATGTGCCCTGAAAGCCTCCCTGCTGTGCCTCTGTCCAAGTATAAACACATTATAGGAACCGAACAAGTAAAGACCCAACTTTTCTCGAAGGACTCAAGAAACCCCTCATCCAGCTAGAAACCTGGGTTTTGATGGCCCACTTAAGGAAATTTGACAAACTATTTGGATAGAGGCTGTTGTTTGCATTCACGTGGCAACTTAAGTTTCGTTCTCTTTTTAAACTCCCCAAGTTGTCCTTAGTCCCTTTTCGTCATTCTGCTGGGGAAAATTGCTCCAGGAACTTTAACATGTGAAGTAAGGTTGTCTTTCATTGTAGATTCATTGGTGCAGCTGGATTTGGTTATTTACAGTTGGCTATTTGGCACTATTTACCGAGGTAGGGACTCATTGTAAAATAATCGAAGCAGTGTAAAACAAAACTATAAATAATTCAGTGCATTCATTTCCACTTGCTTTAATATGAAAATAAAAATATTATAATTAAAGAAAATAGTGATGTAACAGGAAGAGGTAAAGCAACAAAACAAAGAGGAACGCCTGTTCCCTGGCTACCCTCTTCCCAGTTCCTTTTCCGGGTCTGCCTAATAAATGCATTTTAAGTAATTCATAGGCTCTCTGCGCTCTGTGTTCCTACTACTACAGATAGCAGCTCAGCCCCTCTTTTAGATCCACTTCAAGGAAACACAGACTTGAAAACTCTCCCCCATGGTTTCGTCTGAACCGGCTGCCATTCTGTAGCGACGCTGGATCCAATTGCTAGTGTGGGGTAACCAGAGAGGTGAGCTCGCGCCAGAGCAAGCACTTAGCCGTAGACCAGGGCAGGTCTGCATGAAAGCATGTGGGTGAGCCAGAAACTAATGGGAAAAATAGGAGGTCGTCGCTAATTTTGATATGAGGAAATTTGAAAGGTTCTTTTGCATGCCAGAGTATTTGAATATTTGGCAAACAGCTGGCTGGGCTCTGGGAGAGCGCCTCTTGATTCGCCTTGTCAGATGTTCAAAGATAAAATGAGGCAGCCTGCATGCCAGCACATAGCTCCTAGCCTTGCAGTCAGTTTTGAATTTAGATTTGAATTGTGATATCAATGTCATGGTGGCACATGCTTTGAGAAAGTACTTACAGAGAATAATTGAAAGATTCAGTGTGAAGCTTCTGAAAGTCATAATTTAAAGTTCCAGAGCCTCCATATTACGCTCACCATTAAAATTTAAAGTGACAGAAGCCCAATTATGTATGGTTATTTTCTTAAATAAAATCGTATTTCTACCCCAAGTGAAAGATTCATCGCGGCCCACTAATCTCTGTCAGAGGAAGCAATCTCGGTCACATCCAAGGTCACAGCGAAGATGGTTTGCTTTCTCCTGGGGACAAAGGAGCAGCTTTAGGGAGGCAGAGCAGGAAGGCCTCTTGGAGGAGCTGGACTTGCAGGAGGCTGATTTGCATGATAATCACCATTATGGATCCTCTCTGGTGCCAGCCTCCACACTTAACCAAATGCAGAATATCTTTAATAGCAGCTGAGGAGTCCGGCTAGAGGCTGTAGCACACATTTTGCAAAACCTGAATGACGTCAAAAACTCCTAGTTAAGAAGGGGCAGCTGGTTGTAAAGCTGAACCACACCAAGGAATGGAGACTTGGAACACAACTTTAAAACCTGATAACGGATGTAACTTTGGGAACTGTTGAAAGATAGGCAGCCCTTTCCTCCTCCTCCTCCTCTTTTTTTTTTTTTTTTTTTTAAGTCTGGGAAATCTGTTTACCAGAAGAATCTGTTTACCAGAGGACTTCTGCAGTCATTGAAACCATGGCATGAAAACAGAGCAGTGGAAATACAGAAATTCTGCATTTCCAATGCAGAAACTTTTAGTCTTTATCAGTTAAAAGTATGGAGCCAGACTTTTAAAGCATGAATCCACCAATTTCTTTGGTCTGTTTGATGTTATTTTCTACTGCTTTTGACTTGGGGAGTATGGTATAATGGTAGCCAGAAATGTAATGAAAAATTGCCCAGGGTCAGCCAAGCTTAAACTGCTATTGTTTATGAAAACTTTATTTCTTAGGGATCCCAGGGACAAAGAAGTAAATGAATCAACTAATAGGATGCATGATGTTGAATGATATAGAGAGTCTGCATATACATCAATACTAATCTAAGCAAAGCGTTATGAATAATAAATCACATAATTTCTCAAATATTTCACAGTATGATAAAACATTTACGAGTAGGTCTTAGTTCTGCTGAATTTTGTCATGACTAACGCAGCTGACTCTTTGGCAGCTTGTAAGTTTAATTTTCCTTGTCTGACCTTATCTCTAGGATCTCTGTACTGTTACAAAACTGATCTTATGAACTCAACTTCCTTTCCTTCAGTGCAGCCTCAAATCACTCTGGCTTTTCTTCTCCTCCCTCCCGTTTTATTCATGCCTCAGTAAGGTACATCTATCCTCTCTTCTGCCCATGATTCCATCACTCTGCTTAAATTCTTCTTGTTACTTGTTTTGTCTCTTCCATTTTCTCTCTTTGACATTTTCGTGGCCTTGTCCTTAAAAAAATATTCTTTCCAAGATTCTGCACTCTGGATCCTTTCTTTCAATTCTCCCTGACCTGTCTGCTTTCCTGCCTCTACCTTCACACCGTTCACACTTTAACCTGTTCCAGTCTAGATTCAGCCACCACCAATACTACTTCTCAAAGATTTTATTCCTATTTGGCAGATCACTTTTTCCTCTCTGCCCTAGAGAGAGAATGGTTTCCCTGACTGGAGAGAACTGCTCATGCCCATGTGCTCTGGCTGCTGGAGGTACCCTGGTTCTGTAGTTTTGACAAGCAATCCTGTTTTGGTTCAGTTATCTTCTGCACCCCAGACTCAATCAGGTTATACTCTAACTTCATTTCTGTTTTATTTCTTATTACGACTTAATTCTTTTTCAGAATCCAGAAGAGGAAGGCAAAGCTCAATTTGGAGGAATTCTTTAGAAACCTAAATATATACAATCATGCATACAAACCTTGTCAATCTCTTCTTCTCAAAGTTTGGTTCCTATCTTGCTCTCTCTCCACCTTGGGAGAAGGTGGAGAGCAAGAAGGTGGTTATCTGAAAATCAGGAAGCAGGCCCTTGCCAAGTAGCAAATCTGCCAGCACCTTGATCTTGATCTGTTCAGATTGCAAAACTGTGAGAAAGAAATGTCTGTTGTTTAAGCCACTCAGTCTATGGTATTTTGTTATAACAGCCTGAGCTGATTAATTCTTCCTGATTTTTTCTATGCATATGCAAATTTTTGTATGTATAAGTACATAATAGAAATATTTTTATCACATAACAGAAATATATCTATAGCTATATATTTATACTTTTATCTCTCTAAGACATATATTTTTGTTTCATTTAATCTCTCCATAGATGCATATAGTATTTGTATATGTATATATATACACAGTTGTATTTTTTCCAAAAACTGTAACACACTATCCATTTAATTCTGCATCTTCTCTTTCTTCACTGAACACATTTTCATATCATATTTTGTATCAGATGACCTTATTATTTTTAATGACTGCACAGTGTTCCATGATGCAAGAGGTCTGTAACTATTCTTCCACTGCTGACCATTTTGATCATTTCACACTTTTGCAATTACAAGTGCTATTACAATGAACATGGTAGTGTTTTTGTAATCTTGTGCTGGCATTTCTCTAGGAGAGGCTCCTACAAGTGGCATTGCTGGGTTATCACACAAGATTTAATTTATTAATAAATTTATTTTAATTTATTTAATAATATTATTATTAATAAGAATAAGTCTCCAAGGGCAAGATTCAGTGATCTGAATTTACTCCACATTTCCTGAAGGTTGTGTTCTAACTTTGACATTGAAAGCTCAGAGAATGAGACCTGTACTCTCTTAGTATTGCTTTCCAATGACTTAAAATGCATATGGGCACTCAAAGAAATGTCAATTGCAACACTCTGGCCAAGTGAGTGAAAGTGAAAGACTGTGCCCTAAGTTTATACTTTGGTGAGTGCTTTGCATACTGATGAGCAACACAAGATATAAGATTATCAGAGATACTACAATCTTAATACTTGGATCCATTTCTAGTCATATAGCTAGGAAGTTAATACATTTATATTTTATGTCGAGGAGCAATGGGGAATCAGTTCACGCTGGCATCCAGGACTGCAAAACTTCCCCTCAAAATGGCCCTTAAATCTTCACTGTCTTCAGGAGGCGGGTGACTTCTGGAAAGTCTAGTCAGACTCCAAATGAGCTTAAATCTCCTATCTCCTACCTTACAGCACAGTGTTCCTTTAAGGAGAGTTGGGCTGCTCTTCATCTGGAGAGCTTTGCTTATGTCCCATGTTGTTTCCTTTGCAGAGAAGCCCTAGGAAAAGGGAAGAGGTGAATAAGGTGATGAAATGGGACAGAGCTTTGGGGTCTTGACTGCGTTAAGCAACCTGCTCCAAAGCAGGAGGATTTGCTTGGAATATTTGCAACACTGTGATGACCTGTGAGGGAACATCCTTTATATCATGGAGTAGGCTCTGGGTGAGATATGTGCTTGACTACCACTTGTACCCCCCATTCAGGGTGCACCCAGAAGCACATCTTCATTAGAAACAGATGAGTATGAGCAGTAAAGGCGACCATGTTAAACAGTCGGGAATTTCCACAAATGTGCGTGCATATTTATACACTACTGCAAAAAAGCGCAAGCAGCTTGACTATGTTAGATCATTTCACTGCTCACCAAGCAGATTTAAAATGGACTTTTAATTATTATTGTCGATTTGCTATGGCTATATTCCTTAATATGAACATCCGATTAGGATTAATTTTCTTTAATTGACGGATAGAGCCCTTAAACTTATAGTGTTGAATTTGTTGTTACTAATTGGCATATGGACTATGTGGTTGTATTGGCATATGTTATGTATTATGACTTTTTGCTGGAGTACACATTTCAGGCCCTTCTTATCTGTTTTAGTTTTGAGGTCACTGTTCTTCCTTCACCTTTGTGTGCCTTTTTAGATTTGCTAATGGAGATAGAGCAGGGCTAAGTGACTATTAAACTCTTTTCTATATACAGTGAAACCCATTAACATGGACCTCACTAAATTTGGAATTTATGGTAATGAGGGCACAGCCTGGGTTAAAGTTTCCTTTTGTATTGTCTCTGTATGAAAGCTTTGCTGAGCTAATAAATAGTATAAATACAGCAGGGGGTGGGGGTGGGGGGGGGGACACTTTCCCTTAAAAAGGCAGTCATTTCAGCTACTTTAGAGAAAGACTTATAAGAGAGGTAGCTTGGCATTAGGGCAAAGAACACAAACGGTGTCACTAGCTAGCCATGTGACCTTAGAAAAATTATGTAGCTTCTCTGAGTAGCTTTTCCCTCATCCTAAAAGGGAGTGGGTTGTCTATTATGTGGGGTTGCTGTGAGGATTAGCTTGAATGTGTAAGGAGTGCCTGGTGTATAGTAGGTACTTCATAAATGGCAGACTCTTATTACATATCTGTAATAATTGATGGGCTAATTTCAAATACTTTTTTTTCACAAAAGCAGAGTTCTCAGCACTTTAATTTTATTAGCCTAATTTAAGACATTGTTTTATTATTATTATTATTATAATTATTGCCGTTGAAGGAAAACCCAGAAGTTTGGTGTGATAATAAAAATCACAATCTAAGCCAAGTGCAAAGCTGCTCTGTCTCTCATTAGCTATGAGGCCTCGGGCACAATAACTTATAGTATCAGATTTCATTTTCTAATTCATAAAAATGGAATGATAATTCCTTTTCCAGGTCTTTTATGAAGACTAAATTAGATAATACATAGGAAGTGTTCAGAACAGTGATCTTCATGTAGTAAACTTTCAAATGTCTGCAGTTGCTTCATCTTTTTGACAATAGCCCATATGCTAGACTTTTGTTTAATTCACACTTGTCTTCAATTCAACCATTTTTATTCCAGATATCATCATCATTCTTGATGAACCTTTTAAGTGCATAAGTAAAAACCTACAGAGAAGCAAAACAAAAAAAAAATGGCAATGCACAAGCAGGGTAAAAGAGGAAAGAATACACTTTAAAATTGGAAACAGGCTTCAAGTTAAACTTACTCAATAGTGAATTTTGTGCATGATCTTTGCACGCTCTATTAAAGATCTTTATATTAGGCAGAGGGAGTGTGTGTGTGTGTGTGTATAGTAGAAATATGTAAATGTATATGCTGTGGAAAAGTGTGGACTAGTAACAACCATTCGCTGGAGAGAAAAGCAAGAAACCCATGTTCAACTTCTTATCTTCCTGTTTCTCTTTATGCTTCATGGACTGTGGGGGAGGACTATAAGTACCATAATGTCCTGCATAGAGACTATCATCTACCCTCCCTATAATGACAGGCTTACTGTGTCAGAATCCATCACCTCAACAGAGCAGACTGAATTACTTCGGTGACTGGAGAATGGGTGCCACTTGTGTAGAAATGAAAGCAGCACAGGTGTTTGTGTTTATTAAGTGCTCTTCAATAGGCGAAATATGTTTTCTGAAAACTCTTACCAGTGGTATTTTTGTAGAAGCAAGAAATGCCCATCTTCCTTTGGGAAAACATAAGAATATTTTTCTTGAGTTTCTGAACTATTACAATGCAAATTCACAGCCATAAATGTGCTATAAATATCAGTTTTGTTTTGTTTTTCTGCATCATATGCAATGCACAGTGGAACTGTGTAATAACAGTGAGAGGGGTGAAAAGCAATATTGTCAGGACTATGTGCCTTTGACTTTCCAGAAACTCAAGGAGATTTTTTAAAAGTGAGTTCACTACATTAAGTTGATAACCAATGGTTTCACATGCAAGAATATTCATGTAAATGAATTTATAAGTCTGAGAAGAAAATACTTATAAAAATTAATTTATTTTGTATCTGTGGATTCTCTCCATCAGGTATCATCACTGTAGGATACCTGAAACCAAATTGCCCACTGCCATAGAACACTGCTTAACATATAGTACATAGTACATTCCCTCTCAGAGCCTATGCACCCTAACCCCTACCTTCCCCCCCTGCTTCATTTCTTTAGTCCATTTTTAAGAGTTAGCTTTTAAGGTTGTCTTTCTCTAATTCTTAGATTCATTTCTCTATATTCCATTTAATAACCATCTGGTATTTAAACTTTCTCTTGATTTAGTCCACTTAGCGTTATCTCTTCCAGCTCCATTCTGTTACTGCAAATGACATGAGTTTATCTTTTTTAATTGTTGAATAGTGTTCCATTATGTACCTATACCACATTTTCATAATTCATGCATCTATTCTGGGGGAATTTTGGCTGTGGTAAACAGTGCTGCAATGAACATGAGAATGCAGATTTCCTTTTGAATTACAGTTTTTGTGTTTTCTGGGAACTAAAGGAATTCTTTGTGTACCAAGGAGTGGAATTGCTGGGTCATATGACAGTTCTAATTGAAATCTAAGAGAAGACTTCTTATTACATCATGTTGTCAAAGATTTGGGTTAGAAAATATGACCACTCTAGTCACCATATTGATTAGTTGTATCACTTCAATCTTCATTGGAAGTAGCTGCTGGTTATTTGCTAAGGCATGATTATTCGTTTAGATTTAGCATACCAAGGTGAATAGTAATCACAAAAAAATTCATTTTGAATGTTTATTATGTGCAGACAGTATGCTAGAAGATGTATAACAAGAAGCAAACCCCAAAAAAGATAAGGTTACATGTTGCCAGTTGTAATATTAACAGGAATTCTATGAAGTAGGTACAAAGAAACACATTTAAAGAGCTTAAATAATTTGTCCAAGTTTAGACATAATAAATGGCAGAGCTGGAATTATAGTTTCATGTTTGTTACAGCAGGCAACCTAGATCCTGATTAAGAGATTGCAAAATATAGTGACTCAAACAAGATAGAAGGAACATCCTTAGACAGTGGAGTTGCCATATCAGCTTGAGACTGCTTATGCTTAGCCTGTTGGGAAAGAGAAAAATAGACCTCTCTCTTATTACTCTTCACTCCCTGGGCATTTATATGTCTATAAAGACATACATAAACTTTTTCCCTAAAGAAATTTCCTTGAAGTATCAGGCCATGTCTTAATTGACATAGCTAGCTTCCAAGAAGCCCTAAAATACAGTATTTATGGCCATGTACCTCTCAAAATCCAGGAGTTCTAGAAAAAGGAGGAGAGTGAATATTGGTGGGGGTGGAGTGGGCATGTGGGAGGCCAGTGGTCTCTGCATCACATTAGGTAAGAGTATTATTTAAAAGTGGGGTTTTGGTCATAGACAACCAAGAGACAATGATCTCATGACTCTGGCATATGCTTACCTCCATTACCTACTTCTCTTTAAGTAGCATATGACAGTTGTATATGTATGCTTGTATATAGTGTATGTACTGTCATATTCAAACATTCAAAATGTATGAGTTTTGATGAATATGACATGATTATACAATGGATTCTAGTCTTCCACAAATGTAATTCAGTATTTCAGAACTGAAGATTGCTGACTTTAATTTTTGGCAGAACAACTTAACGAAACACCAGGAATTGTCTTGTTTATATCCTGGCTCTCACTCAGTGAGATCTCAAACCCAAAGATCTATGTTGTAAGAGGGTGTTCTTAGCGAAATGACTTTTCATTTTTAATATCCAAAAGGGTAGTTTTATTATTAAAAGGAAGAGGAGAATAAAGGACACTTGCTCAGACATAAGCAGGCGGAAAGAGCTTCCCCTGATAGGGGCAAGTTTGTTAAGAGAGGCTGCATAGGCACAGGTTGGCAGGGGGGCTGCTACCATGAAATGGCTTTATAGGAATAAAAGAGTGAGTCATATACTCAAAACATGAATCATAAACCACTCTGCCCTAGAACTTCAACGTTTTTAAAATTCTTGATCTATGCTGATAAAAGTTTAGATTTTTACTATTTACTATAGAAAAGCCAATGCAGTGTTTTTATTGAGAACATACTTGGGTATTAGTAATGTAGGAGCAGTCCCATACATCCTGACCCCAAAATCTCCTGGGACCACAGGTACTCTGAAGAGGCTAACACAGAATAGATTATAATAAACTATTCTTATTTGTTGTCTGAGTGCCACCATCTGTCACCACTCTCTGCCAGTCCAAATGCAATATCTGATGAGCTCCATTATCCATGTGGTGCTGCTTGGAAATACTGTGCTTTCATATAAATAGACTTTCTTGGTCTCTTCCTTTTGAGTCCAGTTCTTTAGATCCTGCTTCTCTAGTGGCAAGATGAGGCTGAAGCAAAGCAGAAAAGAAAGATAAGGGTTAAATTAGAACTGGTGTCTGCCTTTGGCCTTATCTAGAAGTGGCAGGAGTGAGTAGAAGTGGGGTGGAGTTGGAGAGGATCTGCAAGTGGAAGGAAGTTCCTGCTTTTTACCTCATTGGCCACATGAAGTAGGAAAAAAGCAAGGCAAATAGAGTGAGGTCCCAAACAACAAACTCCAAAGATACCAGAAGTGAATACTTGAATTTTTTCTTTCAATACTCCAAAAGCTCCCTCCCTCTTAAGAGGTTTAGTTGATTCAATAATCTTGTTTCCTTTCTTCCATGGGAGTAGTGTTAGGGATGTGGTAAGGGGAGGGAGAAATGGAAATGGAGCTTTACTCTCCATCTAGAGGACAATGGGTTTGGTAAAACTTTTTTGCTCCATTAGCCTGTAACCAGCAACTGGGGTATTGTGTTTTCCCCATGATTGTGTGGTACAGTGGGTGTGTGCATGCATAAGCATGCTTACCTGGGCCTAGGAGAGAAGGGATAAAGATGCGCAGAGATAGAGCAGCTTGAGTATGCACACTAGCACACAATCAGAGAACATCAGAGAGAGGCTAGAGAAAGAGTGACGATTCCTGGAGGCCTGGGGGTTTGCCTGCTCCCCAGCAACTCCTCCCTTCCCCATTTTCTCCTTCCCCACCTCCTGCCTTTGGCCCAACCCTTGGCCCGGCTTTGCCTTGCCTGGTTTGTCTATGTAACTGCTAAAACCAATAAAGAACCTACCCATATTGGTGAAGCTGGTGCTTGCCCCCACAATTGATGATGAGGTCTGATTACACTACTGATTACACATACTTTGAAAGCACCATAACACATGCAGGACATGACCTTCATTCTCATTCTCAAAGAACTGACTGGGGAGCTAAAGTATATGAAATATTTAGAGAAAACCAGATACTTTAACTGTGTGGTATTTCTTGTTCTAGATCAATCTAGTTAAAGGATAAATCAATGTGGATTTGCTTCCTGGGGAAGACTTCTCTGCTCATGTCATGGGTGAGGAGTCAAAGGATGAAAAGAGTTAAATGAGAAGGCAGGAATGAGAACATGAACAAGGATTCAGGATGAGCAGCCAGGAGACCATGTGTCTATAGCAGAGACTTCATTTTGGAGACAAGGAAATGAAGTGGCACAGGCAATTGGGATACTTTAAAAGTCAAGCAAGGATTAGGTTCTAAGTAGTCATAGAATATTTTTTCTTTAAACAAAGTTATTGTTGATTTCTTTCATTCTTTTGGAATGAAGTGAGGATAAATTCAGAAATGATGGATGAATTGAATGAATAAAAGAAGTTATAAAAACATTATGTTAGAATTTGCGTAGTTTGGAAGAGGGGGTTTCTCTAGAGGAATCTGAGCATTGATTGTGAGGATAACAAGGCCCTACAGGTAGGGATACTAAGGTCTGGGAGACTAGTTAGCTTCATGTGATGATCTTGGGAAGTTTTCAGGGAAGGGGAGGTTTGGGCAACTAGAATGTGGATAGCAAGTGAGAATCAGAAGTTATGGTGTCATGACAGTGGACAATCTTATAACAGTGGGGCTTTGTTAGTGCCTGAAAAGAATTTGGGGGAAAGATTGTATCAGGATCCTTTTCAAGTAGATTTAGGTTCAGAATAAGACACAGGACATTGTGGGAAATGGGAAAAGTAGTCAGAGAGAATCCAGTTCTGAAGATTGAACTACTGTGTCTAGAGTTAGTAGGGAAACAGGGATAAATGATGATGAAACAATGTAGAAGTCGGTGCAATTCAGTGCATGTGTGGCCAATAGAGGAATTTATACCTCACCCCCTGGCATCCTCAGGTCACTTCTCACCTGCCTGACTGATGAAAATGGGTTGAAGGTCACCACTGTGTGTTGAGTCTCTTAAGTGGAGACTTGAGCCCTCACTCAGAGGGGATTTTGGAAAGAATGGTTGGAGTGGAGGTCTGCTGGAAGCAGCTGAGGAGCTGAGATTCTTGCAGAGGAGACCCTGACTTAATTAGGAAGCTGTCATGTTCCAGGCTGAGGAGAACAGGGTCTGACAAGGAGGGTGGGGGTCATTAGAAATTCAGAAGAAAAGGGCACTGCAAGAGACATTTCAAATTAAGAAGTAATAGCCTTCAGTGGCAAGTCTGATATAATGGTTAGAAAAAGAACAACTAAAATGATTCCAGGTGGATTTTAGACGCTCATCTGGTATGACATGTTCATTCATGAAATAAAGAGGGTTTTAAGCACATACCCAATCACTGTAAGCTGTAAAAACCCAAATAAATAAATTATTGAATAAATTAAGTGTGCTAAAGTAAAGTGCACTTGTGTGATCATTAGCTTCACAACTCACTGCAGTGGATCTTAAGTGGGATATTGCAGAGAGAAAATAGTCCTTAGGCATGTGAATTAATAGAGATGCTTCTTGTTAATATGTCTGTCTTTCCTGGTCTGAGAGAGTGTTACTAATGTACAAGTATGCAGGTATGACTGAAAAACCAGGATCTTTCCATGCTGGTCTCTTGGGACCTTTACTACTGTCACTGATGTTAGTTCAGAGGTTTTGCTAAAGAAAGTATGCTCCTGCCCAGTCAGAATGCTTCACAACTTTTGTTTCCAAGCCATCTACTTCAGTGCTGCATGATGGGGCACATATAGGGGCTTTAATATTAATGAAGGAGTAAGTAGGATTCCAAACCTCAAGGAGGGGTTTTATTCCTTATTATCAAGGCAAGAAAAACAACAAAAAAAGAGTCCTTAATCTGGGTGGAGAAACTCTTAAAAATACACAAAGATGTAGCATTTATGATTTCATTATGCTTAGGTTTGTACTTGGGAATGCATGAATCCCAGAGCACAATGTATGAATCAGAGCCATTGATGAAAATGGAAAGAAAACTTTAAGCATCATTTTTCACTATAAAAGATCCTGGTTGTATTTTTGAAATATGAAATACTGAGCTCAATAATTTTTGTGAACTGTAAAAGACCAACCATTGAGATTCTGGGACATTGGTTTTAGAAAAACTTGGGTTAGTAATTGATTTCCAATTTGTTGACAGATGTACTACTTCTACTGGGTAGACTGAGTACCTGTTAGGCTTCAAATCATCTTACACATTCTCTTGGTGGACACAAAACCATTGGAGAATCATCTTGCTATTGTTAGCCAAAATGGGAACACATCAAGTCACCATGGTCAGCACTTATTGATGCCAGTGTTACACACGCTTTGGCAAAAGAAGTTTTCAAGATGGTCTACCTCACTAGAGAGATCAGAAAACACTGAACCTCTCCCTTTTGTCTCAGATCCTGAAATCAATTTAACTCCTACAAATTAATGTGAATCAAAACATACATTGCATTTTAACTTAACTGAGTAGTTACTAAGTGTGAATCACGGCACAAAATAGGGGCAGGAAAATGAGGGAGACAAATAAGATGTAATCCCTGCCTTCAATGAAATCACAATTAGTTTCAGAGCAAAATTTATTATTTTTTTTGCTCTTCTGTTATTAATTAAGTGTGTCTCTAAGACAGGAAATAAATGAATGGGAAAGAATATTTGTAAGTATTTTAGTCTTTTTAATAAAAAACAGAGCCAAAAAAAAAATAAAACCCTCCTAATTTGGGCAACTCAGAACATCTTTATTCCATTTTTGTTGGACTTCAAAAAAGGGGGATTCACTGTATGCATTTCATAAATATTCAGTAGACGTTAGAGATATTAACATATTATCATTTGAATTGATTTAAATTAATTTTTTTTTCTCCTTAAGTGTAGATTGTTGAAAAAAATGTTTCATGTTTCTATATCTCTTGGTGAATTTAAAAGTAAATAAGTTTGTTATGATAGGTTTCTAACTTCTATACCCTAGACCTGCCATCATGTGTGAATTGTTAGCATTATTATAAAGACTCAGGTCAAACTTGGGGATATGGTTGTGGATCCAACATAGAATAAAAATCTATTTTGTACAAAATGGATTTGTAGAAAAATGTGGCTGAGTAACTCTATTAGTGTTCATTCATTGAGTTGTCCTTTACGTTCAATAAGTTGAATGTCTGCACAGTTAAAAACATTATTTATGGTTTGTGACTAGGTCATGGTTTTTCCAATGATGTTCCCAATATTAAAACAATAATATGGCTGTGGACACTAGATACTTTATGTAGTGTTTGTGACACATTTAAGCATGTATGAGCCAACAATCGACATATCTTTGTCTTGAGTAGTGTCCATCTGAATTGAAAATGTGCCAGGTTTTTTTAACACCATCAACAGACTTCTTAATTAAGCTGCCAATATATACTGTCAATAGCACTGTGTACTGTTTGGGAAATGAGTTGTGCAAGTGTTGTTTCTCTCTTATTAAATAAACAGTGTTACTCCACTTAAATTGTTTTAAAGTGTTTTTCCCTCCCCCATTGCATTGGGCATTATCTTGCTCCCTAAAGAATCTGAAGAGAATTTTCATGCTATTTCTTATAATTTAATTTCTAAAAAATTTTTGCTTTTCAGTAAGGATTAACTCTAATTTGACCAATAATATTAATTTTATGATTTATGATTTGCTCTGAACTGGAGGACTTACTCCACCTCCAGACTCTTGTGAGTGACATTGGGTATTTTTTACATCACTTGAGTTTGTGTCAAGTAACTTCCAAGAAATATGAGTTATGAACCAGTATTGAACTATATTGTGGATGCTTATTCACTGTTTTAGAGAATTTTGAAAGGGGCAATCAGTATTCTTGGTGCCTAGTGCATAGTAGATATGTCTTTCTTAAGTCATACCTTTAGTAGGCATTTGGTGTAAAGTCGTTTTCTTTCATTTATGATTCTTAAGTCTCCATGAAAGGCAGAGGGGCTTTGTAAACAGAGTAAAACCTTTATTGGTTTAGAGGTTATCAATGTACTTAGAAGGACTGTATATTTCACATATAGTCTAGTCCACTGGGTCTTTTAATTGGTGTCTTAGATTCCTCAGTTTAGTCTTATAATTTGTGCCAACATCCACTCTCCACCCTTGGCCCTTACCCATTCTGCACAGGGGCAGGGCCTTGGTGGGGGTGCTCCATCTCTGTGCTGTCTTGTCAATCAATAGAAGGACAATCACTCTATTCACTGGGGACTCACAATATACCAGACACCGAGCTAAGTGCTTTCCACGCATCCTCCCACCTAATTATCTCATTTAAACCTCACAACCACCATTTGAGGTAGGCTTTCCACTGCAGAGATAAGTATCATGCTTAACTTATGGGGATCTAAGCCTAGAGCTGTAGACTCCAAAGTCTAAACTATTAACCCCTACCAATTGCTGCATCCCGGGAGAAATTCCTCATGCCCGGTGGTGGTGGTGGTAGAGGTGGTGGCAGATCAAATCTGGATGTAGTCCAGATTCATTCCATTTAGTTTTTCAGAACAGCAAACTGTCTCACAGATAAAACCCAGCAAATCTTAGTTGTTTTGAGAAGGGGGGAGGGCAGAGCAATTGGGAGAAAGCAAAGTTGGAATCAACCCAATTCAAGTCAAACTTTAGCCTTTACCTCATAATGCTCTCTTTTTTTTAAACTTTCTTTTTTTAACATGGTCTGACACCATGTGATAAATCAAAGCCTGACGTAATTGACCCAGAATTGATCCCCAAATGTCTTTTGGGGGAACATGCTTTAACTCTCGTTGTTGATTCTGAAGAATAATTGCCACCCTAGAAAGGTAATTACATATGCCATTGTTTATACACATAATAGGCTCAGAACGCATGTTCTGCACAGAGGAAAGAGAATCCTGCTTGCACATTAGGGGTGTGCACTCTGTATTGTGTCAGGACGCTGCAAATAGCACTTGAGTTGCTCCCTTTTACTGCTGATCTCCCCTGTGTGTGTGTGTGTGTGTGTGTGTGTGTGTGTTGGGTGGATGGGTGTGTAAGGGAGAGTTTTGGAGTGGGAAAGGGGAGGAACAGGGAAGACTGTTGAGTTGACATGGCAGTGATTTGCTTTTCCTGAATTTTTTGATTTATCAAAACATGTTCTGAATCTGATTCATTTAACTTAGTCTGGTAAAAAGACTGAGTTCTTCCTGCTTGGCATATGCTTATTACTGAATTTTTATATTTCTTTCCATCAGGGGATATTTACATTGTGGAAATATAAAGTGAGAATCATTCTCCGCAGCATCCTCCTAAATGCCCTGGTTTTGACCACCCCTTTAAATATATCAAATCGTCAGCTAAATTTTAATGGTAGCTCATGCTTTTCCCCTCACTGTGCTTTCTGGTAAAACATAAATGGAATTGAAACCACAAATGATGATTAAAACATTACATGCCTTTTTCCTTTAACCATAGATAGTAGTTATCCTAAGTAAATACAACAAACAGGCTATTTTGTGGTAATCTAACCCTAGCCCATATATATATATTTTTTTTTCATATATATACACATATATATAAATATATATATATATTTTTTCCAAATCAAAGTCTTCGAAAACAAAATGTCATGACTTTTTGTCGTGCTGCACAATGAAGGGAATACATACGTATTCCAATATGGAACTCAGCATTGTTTGAGGCTGAAGCAATTCATCCTGGGCTATTCTCTGCCACAGTGTCCAGCAAATTGCTTGACCTGCTTGTTAGGCTTGACAACAGTGTTTTACCTAACAAAGGCCTCAGTAACACCAAGCAGCAATGGAATGTCAGAATGAGCACATTTCACACACAGATGTGCAGCCATAATAGCCTGTAAGAAGATGCATGTGGCAGGGAGCAGGGGCTGGGGGGCTGGGTGCTTGGAGCCTTATGGTGAGTGAGTGTACAGGGGGCAAGTGGGAGTGGGAGACCGACAGTTAACGTTAGGGACATGGCCCTACTGACCACATTTAATCAGCCCTCTGTAAACAATTCACCATTTTCATTGTTCTCTAAAAACTAATAAAGAGAAACAAGCACTTTTCATTCATCTTGAAGTAATTTTCTGTCAGGTTGGAGCCCCTTGTGGCCTCCAGCTTGTGCAATGCTAGCTGTGTGATACAACAACTATTGCAATTTATTTTACAAACTCTGGTCATTCACATGTCAGTTAGTGTTCACCAAGCCGGCATCTGAAATTGTGCAGTTAACGAGTTTTACAACATTTCTATCAAGAGAAACTGTTTAGCATAACTGACTCTTAAGGAGTTATTATACCTCTAAAAATCCATTTTAAGGGGCATTATTTAAATAAAATAGAAAAACGGTTCACTGCCTTTTAAAGGGGCTACAAAAAAAGTCCATCAGCTTCAGTGCAGTAATCCTCAGCTTAAAGCACTCTTGAGAGCACTTCTGGGAATTGTCAGCATAATGAAATGTTTTGTGAAATGTCCAGATAGATTCCTCTACTCAACAATTTTACTGCACCATATTTATTTTCCTTCCAGTTTTTAAAGAAGTGAATTACTTTTTGAGAGGATGACTCTATGTTGTGTAGATTAACTGAGCACATTATTACCCAGGTTGTGGCAGAAGTGATGATGCCGTTTGCAGCATCATCTGCGGCATTAGCAGACCCTGGGAGAAGAAGAGCAAGGCGACTGTTCCTTCTTTAGCTCCAAAAGGGTTAAACCACCAGGAGACTTACAGAGTTTTGCATTTTACTGGTTCCTCATTTTTCTCAGATTTTAACAACTTAGTACACAATAGCACTGGCAACTACTTTCTTTAAACTTTACAGAAGGAACTGTGTTTTCTTACCCTAAACAAATAAATGCAGGCAAACCTATATACACGCACACATGCATAATGATGCATGTCATTTGAATCTGGCCATTTCAATGGGAGATGCTATTGAACATTTTATTTAAAGAAGAATAGATTCCTCACATAAAATGAGATGGTCAATGACCCCAAACCAATTAATGGCTGGAATTCATAATAGAGCTCTAGATAGCATAGCATCAAGTTCACTTAACATATGATATTATCTAACAGGAGTAGAAGCTACCACTCACTTACAATGTAAATGAGTTAATGGTTCTTTCTGTGATGTGCAAGACCAGGAGAAAATTACCTTCTGCTGCCACAAGAGATAGTCAATATCTTCAGGAGGTGCATTTATAACAGCACATTTTCATTTGGTTACAATAGGTTCCCTAATTTCTTAGACGGATGTTTGTGCACAGGACTTTATTTTCTGAGGGAGATAGGCAGGTGTTCTTGTGCATGTTAGCTGTATCTGCCCATAAGAAGCACAGTTACATCCATGAGCCAAATACAATTTGACATAATTCATGCCTTTATTACCTCCTACAAAATGATATTATTTCATGCTGGCACATTAATGTTTCCAATACAATACTGTCATTCCTGGAAATTTTACCTTCTGAAGTTCTAATGTTGAGGAACGAGTTTTAAAATTCTCTAAGTGCCTCAGATTTGGGGGAAATTCAGCTTATTCCAAGGTTAGTTTTCTTTTTTCCTTTTTTGCTGTTGGGTGGCACTATTTGGATAATGGGCAGAGATCAGAGCTAAAGCTCTCAATTCTTTTCCAAAGAACTTGTTCCTATTCTTTTACAAATAATATTTGTTAACTTATGTTATATTTTACTGCTGTTTGTTCTTCTAGTTGTGTAAATTCAGGGGCTGACCTCAAAATGTTTAAGTGATTGTAACTTCAGTCCATTTGCTGGAGTACTTAGATCTGTCCTAATATTCCAAGCTTTCAAAATTAGAGCAGATGGAGTGTGTAAGTTCCTATTGCTGTCATAACAAATTATCACAAATTTAGTAACTTAAAATAACACAGATTTGTTATCTTACAGTTCTGTAGGTCAAAGGTCTTACTGAAATCACTTGTTGAGAGAGCTACATTCCATTTGCAGGTTCTAAGGGCCTTTTATTCCTTTTATTGTCTCTTCTAATTTCTAGAGGCTTCCTGCCTTCTTTGGCTTGTGGCCCCTTCCTCCATCTTCAAGATGAGCATGTCAGATGGAATGTCAGATCCTTCTCATATGACATCTACCTATCCCCTTTCCATCATCTATTCTCACTCTCTTACCATAGCCAGAAAACGTTTTCCATGCTTAAGCATTATTCTAATCACATTGGCTCCACCAGGATATCTATTTACCATGCAAGGTATTATATTTATAGTTTGTAAAGAAAAGGATTTGAACAATGTTGGGGGACCATATTGTGTTGCCTATCATGTGTAGTATCTGAAACTTTCTACTTATACCAGTATTTAAAGGATAAGTTGCAATCACCAGTCCAAGAGGCTCCCAATTTTTTAAAAATCAGGTATGGAAATAGTTAGAAAATTTTGAGTTTGCACATTTGTACCTTTCCTTCAAAACTACAGTGCTACTATCTATAGCAATAATACATATGCTATCAGTAGACCTTTTCTGTTTTTTAATATATA
Organism: Uropsilus gracilis; assembly: GCA_004024945.1. Taxonomy (NCBI): domain Eukaryota; kingdom Metazoa; phylum Chordata; class Mammalia; order Eulipotyphla; family Talpidae; genus Uropsilus; species Uropsilus gracilis. The sequence continues at coordinate 104,347 of PVHY01003182.1, forward strand.
GGAGAAGAAAAGCAGATCTTTGAAGGATTTCTTTTTTGTGCCCCAACACATCCACTAATTGTCATTTCAGATGTGTGCACCTTCATTTGGAAAAGTGAAAAGGATGAATGTGGTTTAACTTGTCTAAATTGGCTCTTTATTGTTCAGACACGAAAGGACTACAGAACCTTTTTGCTAGTCATGGACACTTTTTCTAAGTCAAGAAGGAAGTTATTTATTGACGTATTTTGTTTTACGCTCTTATCATTGCTTATAGTTAAAGAGTATAGTAGTCTAGAATGTAACTTGCACAAAACTTTCCTGAAAGTTAAGAGCTGTGAATGGTAGACTTATAGACAAAAGAGAATATTTACCAAATATCTCCAAAGCATGAGTTAGCAATTTGTCTAGAATTGCCATATCTGATCAGAGCAGTTACTTCTGCCAATGTACCTGGAAATCCCAAGAAATCAATTGTTCAGTGACCATTTTAAACACCAGTGGTAAGGTCTGTGTGATACGGAGCTCAGAATTCTGCTAAATTCACTTTAAGTCTTATTTGTGAACTTTAAAAATCATCTATATTACACCAGCTACACTTGATCTCCATGACATCTAGGCTTATCATAGCATAGGAGGCCCAGAAATTGTAACACAAGCTGACTCTCTAAATCCCCTTGTGTTAAAATTTGAGATGTTTTCAGAACAGTCACCCACAAAAATGGAATTTTGCTAAGACATGCTGACACACCTCTGAAATCAAAGAGCTTCTGCTAGTGAATGAAAGTAGGTTGCCACAAAAATGCACATCAATTAGGAAACAAGTCAACGGAGTGTTTGCCAACTGCCATAAGTGTCCTGGAGGCAGTCTGGGCAGGATATTTTTATTTGATTTGCCCCAGGCCACTTCCCATTCTCTTTCTGAAAGGTGGACAGGAAGTCTTCTTAAACCCTTCACTGATAGTTTCCATCAGTGAGCTCAAAATGTAACTGATAACATGTCAACTAATACTGTATAAAGAATTTAAACATTACAGCTAAATTTCCCCACTGAAACCCAATCCAGGGATTAGCAACAATAGGGAATGTTTTATTTGCATTTAATTTGTACCTTCACACTATTGTCTCCCATGTTTTAGTTTCAGGAAATGTGGTCTCAGGCTATTATAACCACATTTCATGCTGCTGTTGCACTGTTATTTGATCTCTATGGTTGGAAATGACTTAGTGAAAAAATAAAAGCTAGCATACTTTATTTTAATTATACTAGTGCAGTGTCTTAATAAAAAATGTACTTTATATTTAATGTGGAGCACAGATTAACAGTTTTATGGGACATAAAATCTATCTATATCATTTTCTATTTACACATCAGTTATATATCTTTCTTTCAGCAAAACAAATGCCTATGGTGTGAAAACGAGGAAGGAGAGCATCGAAGTTACAATCACATGGGCAGTAAATAACATCTTAATTGGACTGGAATGCTGGAGTTTGATTTTTTTTCTGCCTGGCTTTTTATTTATTGATCTCTATAGCTTATTTATCTTTCCAGTGATTTGTACAAGTCTATCTCCTTTCCTCAATAAGCCAATCTATGGTGGTTTTATATTGCAAATCCCATCTGGGGAAATAGTCTAGTGAGAGAAGCGTAGTTGCTCCTGGAAAATCCATTATTTCAAAGCTTTTGTAGAGGTAAGAGTAACTTCTCAGCTTTTCTACACTTTGTCTTCCGGAAAAAGAAGGAAAGAAGAAGTGCAGCTATTATGTAGTTGCCACCCAATGTATGTTTCAACAATTCTTTACTCTCGACTTGTTCAGCAGCCATAAGAAAACAAAGAAGGATTTAGTGTACACTGGGAAATGTCTTTTAAATGTTCCTGTACATGATTTAGCTTCTTGTGAGGGTAGCAGACAGGAATAGATTGTGTATGTCTAATATATCATATGTAAACCCTGGGTTTTCCTGGGTATGCATTTCTACAGTTCCATTCCGAGTATCTTTTTAAAATAGCACTTTAGATAAACTACACTCCAAACCATACATTATACTCCACAGTGCAGTTGAGAAGTGGCAAATCTAACATTCTCAGAAAAACTAGTTGGTAGGAAATCCAACACTTTTTCTAGTATATAGATATCCACAGTTGAAGTCAACCCTGGAAAATTAGTGATTTTTTGCTTTCCTTCTAAATCAATGATCCCCTTGTTTGTCAATTCAGCACTCCCAGTGTCTGTGTTGATTCTGTTTGCTTCTCTTAATCTCACAGACTATTAAGAGAGTGCTAGGAAAGATTTCTTCTGTTTATAGCTGGGGGAAAAAAAGTTACAGAAGACAATGCTACACTTCAGTTATGCAAGTTATGCTTTGTAACATGGTTGCATCAATATAAGACACAGAGGAGACTGATATCCCGTCATCATCCTAATAGAACCTTCAAATGAGCTAATGAAAATTTGGGGCAGGTCTTTCTGAGAAAGTATTTTCATTTGACATAATTAGTGGCAGACAGATCACACTCCGTCCAGGGGGATTCTCCAGACAACTGCTTAGTGGACTATTAGTGCTTAATTTCTGAATGTCAAATCCTGCACATCTTAATTTCTTGAGAATAAGCTCAATTGAACTTTCTCCCCAGTTATGCAAAAACTGCTCAGATAAAACAGAGTGGACACCAATGTAATGAATGTGGTTATTAAATTGTTTCAATTGAAAGAACCCTATTCTTATACCATCATAATGGGAACAATTTATCCCCACTGATCAGCCTGTCTCTTTCTTTCTCTCTCTCTCTCTCCCTCTCTCTCTTTTTCTGAGCTCTCTTTGATCTTGAAGCATATTGCGATGGTGTGTCCTATTGAAAAGCGAAACTGGGGCAATTTTAATGCTTTTGTACCTTACCAGTGCTCTATTTTTTCACTGTTTAAAAATAGCTGTTAATTATAAGTGCAGTTTAAATGTCTCAAGTGACCCAGAAATGCAGGTTGGAATGAGACAGATTGTGTGTCTCATATAAAACAGATGTACTTTCACAGAGCATTCTGAATTCAGCCTTCACTCTGTATCCTCTTCTTGGGTTATTTCAATCAGGTATTGAGCTGGTCTAGCACTTTGCTATAAAATTGCACACATTTGAACAGGAGGAGAAAAAGTGGATCTACTTTTTTTTTTTTTTGGTCCTCTTTCATATGTGAGTCCCTACTCTGTGGATGAATATGGTCCTGATGATCTTAGACAACGGGATAAGATTCACTTTCCTGGCTGGGAAGACCATATGATTTTTCTAGAGCTTCACATTGTTGTCTCTTGGGTCAACAGGCTTTGTGTTAAAAGAATTCTGCAGTCATAATAAACAGATCCCCAGGTCCTTCTTCAGCTTGATTCAGTAGTGCCTGAGGACAAATTAATCTCCTGCTAGTGGGCAAAGACCTTTGATTTTTAACTGGCTTCAGAAACTTCTGTTTTTAACTCATTGCTAACACTTAGACCCTGGAGGTGGTCACACTGCTGGCGATGTTTCAGGGATCAAGGCTTGAGTCAGCCATGTGCTAGCTCAACAATATCACACTACTCATGTGTTCTATATCTTGACAGATCTGGTGCTTACCTAAGTACATAGGCTTGGGTACATCAAAGTTGAAGATGCTCTGAGTGAGAGCATTTCTAAGCAGTGATTTCAAAGTTGAATTTGAAGTAGAGTGCATACTAGTGGTGTGGTGATCTTTTCCAAGTTCCTAAGTTCTCCAGTATTCATGCCAAAGTCATCTGAATCTGAACATTTGGGTAGTGAGGGAATTCAAGACTCATCTCTTTCCTCCATTTGGATTCAGACCTGTGGTCTAGCTTTTTTGCTATTAGGAAGGAAATGCCTCATAAGGAAGAACATTATTTTCATTAGCTATCTGTTTTCATTCCTATCTGCTTTTAACTAAAAATGACCAATAGAAGAATTCTTCATGGCCATACTGTAGTCATGTGGCAGGTTGAAGGACTGAATCATCTTCTTAGAAAACTTAGGGACATTTTAGTGAAGTTGAAAGTGTAGGCGCTGATTGGGACATACTTTTATAGCTAACTTGTTATTTTAGTCAATAATTTTAATTCAATTTGTTGATCTGACTCTGATATATCCTAATCATTGTACTTTTTCCATTAAGATTTATCCTTTTTACCAGGAGGAAAAGTCAAAATAAGCTAACAACCAAACTAAAGTACAGAACTGAGGGTGAAAGGATGGGTGGGAGTGGTCAGGGAGGGGAGGTGGTGGGTGAACCCTGGGGAATAAAAAGATGTGATATATATATATATATAAATACATTATATGACCTCAGTTATGTTTAAGAAACTTTGTATCATACCCTATTGGTGTTTAAAATAGTCTCAGAAAAAAGACATTCTTTAATATTGTATTTTAATTAAATATTCCAATCATGGAGCTAGACATATAGTTATTAAAAGAGACAGGCTCGTACATTTATGAACACTATTTATAATACTATTTCTGAGTGGAGTAACTCGGAGTAGAACTGTAGGGAAAGGTTATGGTCCAGGTCACATATAATTGGCTGCTGGGTCTGAAGCCACCAACTTTGCAAGAGACGGAATCCTCACAGCTTGTGTGGACTTGTCACAGTCGACTTGAGTCTTTTTCTGTTTCAGATTTGACACATGCTCCCTTATTCTGTGTAAGTGTGGTCATATGGCACTTGGCCAACCCCACTGCTCTATCTACCCCCTGCAGGCAGTGTCCAGGTCTTCCATTTTGCAGCATTAAAGAGGTATGTGCAGTCCAGTGAGTGGCAGGAGTGACTACTGATCACAGCTTATGCCCTCTGCTGATGGTGACTTTGTTTTGTCTCTACTCTACATGCCAAAAAAAAATGTTATTTTACTCAGCACCTAATGGGCATTGTATTTTCCTCAGTCTCTGATACCAAGATGCAAAGGGTAGAAGTACTCAGAATTTTACTTTTGACACTAGGCAACAGAAGCCACTTCATAATAAGAGCAAATTACTATACAAAAGACAGGGCATAGAAATGTCTTTGATGCTTAGTTTCTAACTAGGCTAGCAATAGAAGAGGAAAGACTGGTATCGGCTTGGGGACATGAATAGCTATCGCTTGAGTTGTTGAGTGGGTATTGAGACTGAAATTCATATCTGGACACAAATCTGAAGAGACAGTAGGCATGGGGATGGTTGGACTCTGGATGAAACCTGGTTTTTACCAGATCAGCAAGCTGGAGTGGCAATGTTCTAGTTCTGAGAGCCAGAAGTTAGATTTATCCATGGAAACAATGAAAGAATGAGAATCAGAGCCAGCAGTGAGCTAGAAACCAGGCAGGCAGACATTTAAGAAAAAGGAAACCTCCAATTCCAGATGCACAAATGAGGAAATAGTCCCAGCCACACATTTGCCAGCAACCTGGCACTTGGGGAGGTGAAGATAATGGTGAAACAAGCAGAAACACTGACCTGTTTGGACAGTGATGGAGTGGTTAGCTGTCCTATTTCCGGTGTCAGAGGAAGAAAAGTGTAAAGGAGTAAAGGAGGTGCCATTTTGGTGAGGTGAGAGCTGAGTCCTGGCAAGTAGATGCTGAGGACTGTGTCAGGAGTCTGTAGGTACTGCTAACTAAATTCATTCTTTGGACCCAGCTTCCTGTTTCCCTGACATTGCTTGTGTTTCAGCTCTCCAGAAATTTCCTGGTAATAACCTGGCCCATGTCTTTTCTCAGGCAGCCCATCTCCTATGAAGGCAGAAGGCTCACATCAAGATGCACACAAAGGCTGTTTAGGGATGGATGCTCTTTTTTTTGTCTACTTAGAATATTTATCTACTTCTTATCTGACAAGACATAAAAAGCTACAACCTCTTAAAAGTCTTCTAAAGAAAAATATATATAATTCTTAGAAGCACCCTCTTCTAAGGTACAGATATGATGGGACAAGATAATTCCCAGGAACAATCATGAAAGAGGGAGAGGGCAGAGCCCCAGGCAGTATCACTGGAAAAGGGCCCTCTCTCTGCACAAGAACATTGCCCCAGCACTCACAATCAATCACCAACATGGCCCGTGAAAATGCAAGCCACAATCACAACATTAAGAGGGCCTGGTGAAGGAATTTTCCCGAGTGCCCAGGGGCTTTCTGTAGATGTCTAGAGAGCAGGGTAACCCTGCTGGGACAGAGGGGGTGGCTCTAGTTCCCTTGAAAGCAGAGCAAATGACCCTGGCTCCATGCTTGTCTTGTCTGCCTTCCCCTTCTGGTGGCCAACCCCGACCTGGAGTGAGGAGAATGTGGATCTCACAGGAGAATTTCATTGAAGGTGCACAGAGGGGTCTAGTTAAAGAAATAAATCCTTGGAGAACAGCAAATGAGAGGGGAATGACAGGGTGAGTTTGTGTGGGCTTGTGCTCACACACCAGTTTCAGACCAACTGAAGATCCACATTTGCTCACACACATGGATCTCACTCACTACAGGTTCTGATATGGGGGAGAAGGGTCCAACAAGAGGAATAGTGGATCCTACAGTGGGTACAGTGGGAAAGGGTCAGAATCATTATGACCCGTTACTGGCATAATGCAGGAGGAAGGAGACCCTTATCCTCCTATGAGGTTGTCTGGGAAGGTGAAGTGGGCTCCTGGCCAGGAGAACAGCCAAGGGAAGTTGAACTGTGGTTATGGGTGCTCTTAATGATTTTCTCTTTCTTAGTGACACTTTATACTTTTTTTAAGAATGAAAATATGTGTTAGCATTATTTTAAAAAACTTTTTCCACTTTTACTGAGCTATAACTGACATATACCATTGTATAAGTTTTCAGTATATGGTATACTTTGATATTTGTATATATTGTAAAGTGATCACCATAATAAATTTAGTTGTAATTCTCGTCATGAGAACTTTTAAGATTTATTCTTTTAGCAACTTCTAAGTATTTAGTTCTGTACCATTAATGGTAAACACTGTGTTCTATACTATATTCTCAGAATTTATTGATTTTATAATTGCAAGTTTGTACCTTTTGACCACACTTTGCCTATTTACCTATACCCCCATCCATTGTCTCTGGCAAATTCAATTTCATCTGCTTTATAAGTTTTTATTTTATTTTTTTAAGATTCAGCATATAAGTGGGATAATATTTCTTTTTTTCTTTCTCTGATTAATGTATTTTATTTAGCATTATGCTCTTAAGTTTCATCCATGTTGTCTCAAATGACAGGATTTCCTCTTTTAGGCCTGAATAATATTCCATTGTGTATGTATATGTTGTATGTATATATATATATATATGCATATATTCTTTATTCATTAATCTGTTGGAGAACTTTGGCTATTTCTATCTCTTGGCTATTGTAAATAAAGTTGCAATGAGCATGTGGGCACATATATCCTTGGATAATGAGATTTCATTTCCTTTGGTATAAGCTAGAAATAGGATTGTTATATCATATACTAGTTTTATTTTTAATATTTTGTGGAACTTCCTTAGTGTTTTCCATAGCTACTTTACCATTTTATATTGCCTCCAACACTGCAGAAGTGTTTTCCTTCACATCCTCTTGCCATTTTGATAATGGTCATTTGAATAGGTGTTAAGTGATACATCATTGCCATCTTAATTTTCATTTCCCTGATGATTAGCGATAATTAGGCACCTCTTAATCAGCTGGGCATTTGGTTTTTAGTCTTTGGAAAAGTGCTGATTTAGGTTCTTTGCCATCTATCTATCTATCTATCTATCTATCTATCTATCTATCTATCTATCTATCTATCTATCTATCTATCTATCTATCTATCTATCTATCTATCTATCT
>PVHY01003183.1:0-112132 GCA_004024945.1 Uropsilus gracilis
AAGTCAGCCTGGATTTTGTACTCCTCTCTCTTCATGCTTATGTCTGCCTGCTTTCAGGTAGACCTTTCCAGGAGAGTGGCTTGGAAAACTAATGAGAATAAATTCCTTTGGTTGACATACCTGCCAAGTCAATCTGAATTTCACATCTGGAATACCTTTTTCAGACCCACCTTTCTTACATACCACTAGGAACAATAATTGTTTTGGAGTTGTAGAGAGAAAATAATAATGCAAGAAACACTTTATATTTTATAAGCAGAAAAGTTTGTTAATGAAATAATGTGTTCATAATTTTTCCCTCCTTCCCCAGTATCACTGCCTTCTCTTCTAGTGCTGTTTTTCAACTACAATTCTATTTTATCTATCATAAGTTAACTAGAACAAATATGCTTACAATGTCACAAATACTTAAAAAATAACTTTCAGAAGCAATTTTGCAAAGCACACTGAGTCTTAGTTTTTTCTCTGAAAGTTCCTCTCCTTTTTCCTCTTCACCTCACTATGATATTACTAATATCATAGCTATCTTCCTAGGTACTTTCTTTCCCCCCAAAAGGGCACTCTCTCCTTCCCCAAATTCATACTGAATTTATTCTCAGATTTTAATAATTATCAAGTTCCGTTACACATATTGTCTAACATCCTTAAAAGAAAATTGTTTAATAAACTTATATCAATCCTGAAATTATTTTTTTTTAAATCAGCATAGCTTGTCAGCACACTGACAGATTTCTGGCAAATGATGTATCATCAGGCTCTCTTCCCACATCCCATATTATCTAGATGGAAAATATGTATATGAAAAGGTGAGAAGGGTAGGTAGGAGAATGGGATTTGAACAAAGCACACCTATATGTTTATCTTTCTCACCCAAGGTCCTGAATTATTAAGTTACACTCTGTTAGACTTAACTCACCCATTATTGCTAAGTGTCGAGGAGCTTTTATCTTCAGTCCCAAGACAGTAATTTGTAATGAAAGTATCTTTGCCAAAAGATATTGATACACAGAAAAGAGTCAGGACCAGGCAGGCAAAGCCTCTATCTGATGAGGCAAAGTACATTTTTGGCACTGGTCTTACTGTATATAAAGTAGGTCAAGAAAGCTATGTGAACTTTCAAGACAGGAAAGAAAATATTTTTACATGGCTTTATGACATGGCTACCAAATGTGGCTTATTGCTGTGGAACGGGAAAGAAGCATTTTCAGCTTTAAAATATTTAATTGCTCCCCACTTTCCACTCTGTCAAGAAGCTGTCAGATGATCAGATGACCAGAAAGTAGAAGAGTGCCCAGGAAATAGGCCCACCAGTCAGGAAGGAAGTAAAAGAAAACTTCTAATATAGGTACTTATTCTAGATTTGAAAAATAGTACTTAATACAGGGAACAAAATTCACTTCAATGTGTAACAGTGATTCTCACTCTCTATCCCCACATCCCCATCATCAGGAGTGATATACAGTTTTCCTGGCCTCTAAGAATGCCTTACAGGTAAATCAATGCATTTGATATATAGCTACCTGGACAGGGTTTGAAGGAGGTATGGAAAACAAGTTGTAGTTTCAGATAATGGTCCAACAAAGGTTCTCATTGTTCTCTCCTTAACTGTCTACCAGAGTGCATGTAGCAGTTCAGATTACATACAGATTTCCATTCTAAATAAGCCCCTAATTAAAAATAAAGCCATCCCTCCATCGGCTCATAACTCTCACACATCTATTTTTCCTTTTGAGCTCAACCTTCTCAAGGTTGGTCTGTGCCCAACTGTAAGTCCCACTGGAAAGGCTGAAGTGCTTTGGCATGAGGTAAGGAAAGGTGGGAAAATATACTTTTCTCTCTAATTTAAAAAAAATGATATTTGAAAGTAAATAAGGAAAAATAATTTTAAATGCCTACTTGCACACTTTGAATGTTGCTAGTTCCAAAGAACAACTAAAGAATTATTCAAAGACTGACCAAAACAGGAAGCCTCCCAACAGGCCTTGACGCAGATGCGTCTGCAATTGCAAAATGATCAGCAAGGTTTGAAAGTGTGAAAAAGTCATTGCCCAATCTTGCAGGGTTACAGTCTATGTTTGACGGGGGAAAGTGGGAAATGAGTGTATGAAAACTATGGGGCAACTCAAAAAGGTGTGGGTAGATACAGCTTTTGTCCTAAACTTAGAAGAGTTTCATGTACACTTCCTAAGATTACAGAAATACAAATTTGCTCAATACAACAATGACACAACCAAGATGACAGGGTTTTCCCCTTTTCTTCTATGCAGTTTGTTAACTTTCTATGCAAGTTGTTAAAAATCAAATATGAAAAAATCCCTTTAAAAATATAGTTTCTAGGATCTCCTACTTCACTCCTCTGCATTCCCTATTGCTACCTTATGCCCTACCCACCCTGTTCCCCCCACCCCAATGCTCCCCCCAATAAAACAAGTCAAAACAAATAATGCAAGCAACTTCCTTTGTGAACATATAATAGGACACATATGAGATCAGAGCAACTGGCCCCTAGATATATGTTCACAGCATTGCATAGACCTGTTCCTGTTTTTGTATTTCTCTTCCCCAAATCAAAAACATTGATCTTTTCAGGTTCTTCTCCTAGAAAAGTCTATATACTAAGGATCTGGCAAGCTATCTCTTTATGGTCTTAATTCAGTAAACATGATACTTAGGGTGACCTATGAGAGCAGTCCTACTAGGAAGGGGACAGAACAGGGTCCCTTAATTCAGTCTCTCAGGGGCCACAATTGGACTGAACATTTGATTTCATCTTAGGAGTTGAACAACCATATTTTATAGGTTGGATGCCACCAGTTATAAGTATCCTCACTTATGCTCTCCTGAACAGGCCTCTCAGGAGATGAGACTATAGTACAGCTTCCTGGAAGCAGGGCCTTTGACTTGGGGCAAGCAGTGATAAGTGACACAATGTTTGTGCATTACTACATTGTGGCTAAATTCCAGCCCATTAAAACCTGTCTGATCTTGGCCTCAAAGATTTCTAACATGAATGAACTAGAGAAGCTATATCCTTCATGTCTGAGGACAAAGAATCACTGTTACCTTTTCTCTGTCCCTTCTCTATCATTAGCATCCACTAATAAAAACAACTACTATATCCTCCAAAAAGCAAATAGCAAGTACAAAGCATGTTTTGGAGAATATATTCATCAACATTTCCTTGAATACTTAAGTCAATGCTATTAAGGAACAGATAATGGCAATGAGTTGTCACAGCTCATCCAAAGCTCACTGAAGGGGAGTGAATATAAGTATTTCTCCCACTAGACTTGCCCATCCAAGACTTTACAAGATGAACTTTGCAAACACAGTTAAAAGATGCATGATACCAAATTTGGATTTATAAAACCAGCAATAAATAGACATGTTCCCCAGAAGAGTCTTATTTTGTTAGTCATTCTATTACAGAATGGATTCTTTAAGGTCTTTGTGCTACATGTTAGCTAAGGACCAGAGCCCATCAGTATCACAGAGGTAAACTGAAATAGTGGCTGAAAGCCTACAAAACTAACCCATGTGATTTCAAGTTGAGCTAAGATGTTTGCAAACAAGTCTCCATTCCTGGTACAAACAGGCTCATGGATTGAAGAATGGTCTATATTTAGATCTAACATAGGTTTGTTTTATCTTGTTTTACCAAATAACATGAACTAAATAGGAAATCTGGGCTTTGATTTCATCTAGAACAATCAAAAGATATGTCAATAGGAGTCCTCATTCTCGAGTAGCAATGAGCAGACAAATCTGAGTAGACAAATCTGAGTAGACACTGATCTGCCTAGACTGAGTATGCTCTCTCTCGGTCTTGTTCTTTATCAAAATCCTACAACTTATTTCATCTATATTTTCTGTCTGAGTTATATAATATTTGAATTTTCCATTCTTAATATAAGTAGCTAAATTATTCTTAATCAGAAAGTATAACAAGAACTAATTTAGGGACTTGAGCATTTTCAGGGTCTAACAGTAGGCCCCTAGAGAACATAGCTTTATATTTGCATATACACATACACAGAGTGTATGTGTATGTGTGTGTAAAATAGCAACAAGAGCTTGATTTTTGTTTATGCTTTTTGTTTACTTGCTTAGTGTCTATTTTTTTCAATGTATTAGGAGTTATTATGAAAGCAAAGTTCAGGTATCTGAACTTTGTAGCTGCTCTGTTAAAGTTCTGGAAGGAAACTACTGTAAATTTACAACGAAAATACACTTGAAGTTAATTATATAAATAAAATACTGAGTATGGTGTTCAGGTGAATTCTACCTTATCTAGACCCCAGAGCCCAAGCGGAAACAAATACCCTACTAATACACTAAATATGTTAGTGGCATACAAAGGCAGCCAAGAGTAAGGAAAAAAGCATCAGAACTAAAGACAAGAGGAGAGAAACTGAGAGAAAAAAAATACTAATGTGATTCAAGAAGCTACAGACTTAGATATCCTGTGTAAGCTATATTCTGGCTGAACTGGTCATTCTGAAAGCTGCTGAAGAACAAGTTACCCTAACATCACTCCTGCCACCTGGGATGCTTGAAGATTTGCAATGCTATTCTCCACACTGTTGGAAACTGAAGTTCCCAACAAACCAGTCAATACCACTTCTACCTGTACAAAATGACTTAGTGAACAGTTATATTAATCACCACAGATGCATATCTTTGGAGTTCAACTGAAAAAAAAAAAAAAGTAGGTTAAAAGGACCTGAACTGACATAATTGAGAGTAATTTAGTAAGCAGGACAAGAAAATATCCTGGCCCTCTGTGAGCTCAATACAAAGGGCCTGGCCCTGCTGAAGGCACCAAGAATTATCAAAATCAATCAAACCTATAAACAAGTCTCACAGGGAATGATTAATCCTTGCTGAGACAATGCCAGGGGATAAATGAGGTGCTAACAATTCTTCAGTCAACTCTGACAGTTAACGAATAAGAATACAGGGAAACAGGGACTCTCATATGAGTTTCCCAGCCAGGCAGAGTGGGAAATGTTGGCAAAGTGGTTGGTAGGGGCAGGCATGTCTGAACACAAAGATGTTAGCCTAGTAACATTTTTCTTGGACAATAAAGAAAGACTTACTGGAAGTATCTTGCTATTTACACTTAAGTCTTCTCTCTAGTCACCTCATGTGCCAAGTGAAAGACAAATTTATTTTCTGACCTTTTCTGGGCAGACTTAAGGAAGGTTCTGATCATTTACAAGGGGTGCCAGTAGTTTCATTTTTTCATTCAATCAACAAACGCTTGTTGACAATCTACTATGTGCTGCATGTTAGATGCAAAGCAGTTGATAGTAGAGACTTTGTAGTTTTCCTATATTTTGAGACAGAGATAGTAATCAAGCAAGCATACACATTAACTTACTGTGGTATGTCAAAATAAGCATAGCATTCTGAGAGAAAGTTGCAATCAACAATTCAGTGGCACCTGAGTCAGAGAAAGCTTTCGGATGAAACTGAGACCTGAAAGACAAAAATGACCTAGTCATGTGAAGACTAGCTACAAAAGACTGCTCCAAGTGAAGGAAACAGTATGAGAATTCCAGATCTATGAGAATCCAAAAGAAGTTACTGAAAAATATACACCAGAGGTGTACATTTGAAGAACACACACAGAGCTGAAAGAAATAGAAAGGAAAGTAATTTGAAGCCTTTTTTAAATTTGCGGGTTTTAGAGTCTAAATGAGTTTCTGTGAATTGCACAGGAACATCCTCCAGAAAATGGCACAGAGCAAACCAGAATGACAAGCTCAGGTCATACAAATAGAAAGGTTGTGAGACTTGCCAAGTTGAACTCACAAAGCATCCATCCTACATGAACCAGAGAACAAACATGGTCACAAACAGCCCTACCAGAAGCAGCTGAGAGTAGGACTTTTCCCTCTTCCTCTCCACCAGCAGAGACAGGGTTCAAATGGCATCAGAAGACCACTTGCCACTAGAGCTCTGAACAAATGTTCATAGTTGGGTAGGTAACAGAGGCACCACTCAGGGTGCAGACAGATGCATACCTCCTCATAGCTGGCCTAAGCAAAAGATTAAGGTAGGAAGTTAAGAGTCAGGTAGTTTACTTTGGGGTCATAAGTTCATATAAGAAAAATATATGATTCCTAATGCAACAAATATCTAGACAGGGAGGATGTTCTTTTCACAATGGCCAAGACTCATCCCTTTGGCCTGGCAACCTTTAGAGGCTTTGTTCTGGGCCATTTCCTTTCTAGCCCAAGGTTACTAAAGGGAAGGATTAATTTTCATTGCTGATTATCTACTAAGTAAATGCCCTCCAGCACTTGGTGTGTTTTCCATTTCATTCCGTTAAAAATAAACAAATTTCCTGAAAGATAATATAATCTGTCCAAAGTGTTGTGTGTGTTAACTTCACACCAATAGGTCTGGACTTATTTGAAAAAGTGTCTAGGGAGCTCTTTCTGAAAGGTGAGGGGGTACCTTCACAAGCCTTACCTTGTGAGTTTGTTTTGTTTGGCAATACTGGAAAAGTACTGACTCTAGCTGACAAAATTTGGACAAAATTCAGTGTTATTCATATATCTAACCTAAGTCATTAAACTTCAATCTGAACCATTAATTCTTCCTGGTTCAGATTTTGTTGCAGGAGAAAAGACTTATCAAGGGCCAGACTACATATTCATATCTACTCTATGTCATGAATATGAGTTAAAGTCAGTCAAAATTAAACAGATGCTTTCAGTAGCTAGATCTGTTGACTTGGTCAAAATTATATCACCTTCTATTCTGAGATTATGTATTTAATAATTACTGTATTTACTTTAAAGACTTACTTCTGCATAGAAACCTTTTGACAATTACTTTGTATCATTCTCAGGGAGTTTCTCACTTCCACTACATGTACATTCATGTGTGTGCATGCATGGAGTTTATGTTATAGAAAACCTCACCACATAGGTCCAGCAGTGAGGAGGTTATGAAGTATGTATCTTTCATCCATATAAAATGTCTCTAACAGACTTAGGCAGAAATTTGCCAAATGTTTGACTGAGGTGGTGAAAACATGATTTTTTGCAAACTTTAAGAACAGCACAAGACTTTCCACAAAGCTTTAATATAACCCTGAACACGTCAGCATGTGCAACTTTTCAAGTCCCAACTTCTCTGCAATTCTAGACAGGAACATAGTAGTAGCAGGGCTACTGCAGTAAACAGAGAAGTTGTTGAATTGCTAATGCCTTTCCCCATGGCAGGCAGCAATGAAGAAGTCAAACTCAGAGGACAAAACTTGAATCCAAACTTTGTACCCCTACCCACATTAATTGAACTCATTAAAAAATATGACTCACTAAAAACCTTTAGATCAAACAGCCTCTCTGTCATATTTTGGAATACCATAAGTTGTCCTCGCTTACCTAACTATACTTAAATCTGGAGCCTGGGGAAGGGGTGATGAGGAAGGTGGTGATTGAGCAGTTAAAAAGGCTGAAAGATTTGATTTTTATGTTTGAGAATTTTCATGATAAAGACATAAAAGACAAGGACAAATCTGCTATTCACTCCCTTTTCCTCCAGAAATAGTTCTTTGATGCACTCCATACAATCATTTATTCAATCAACAAACATGTATTACATATTAGGCACTAAGCATAAATAAGTCAAGATATGCAATGCTGAAAACAGAGAAATTGGTCTTGGTTGTTTTCAAGCAGTCCTTTAAGACTGCCTAGAGTTCTCTACTTATAATGTTTCTACTTATAATATTGGCCACACTAAACCAACAGAGAAGTTGGGATGTCATACTTAGGAAATGTACCAACTGTGCAAGTTCAGAAAAAGACAAATACAAAGAGTAGATGTGTGCAAAGTGCTGCAGCTCCTTCAGCTTGCTTCTTTCCACTGCCTGATGAGTTTCTACCTTGTACCCACTATTTTTGCTCATAAGCATATAACCAGCCTATCCATTTCCCCAAGGAAGCTCTTGCAACCCACCTTGCATAATCATTCCCTGTTTCTAAGTCTTTCTCCAATAATCTACATGCCCAACTGTGTTTCCCCTTTTCTGCAAAGACTTAAGTACCTAAGTATACTATGATTGTGACATGTTCCATAAAGGTGGCTTACAAAAAAAATGAGGGAAATCAGTCTATTCCTTCACTCTCAGTCTGACTTTTGCTCTGTTAATTTGATATCTTCATTCTCCATCATGTTGGCTTTTTAAGCTCAACTGAAGAAGCAAAACTCATGGTTATCTCTATACCAACTTTATCCTTCTTTGACAGATCAAAGCCATGATAATGGTTCTGTTATCCTTCCAGATTCTCACCAAAATTTCAGAACCCCTTTTAGTGACTTCCTCTTGCAATGACTTCCTTCTGCAAACATAATCATATTTGAAAAGTCCATGAGAAAAAGTAGTTCTCCAGCTGACCACATTTATAGTCCTCCCATCATTGTAATATTAATCAATAAAACTGGCCCCTCTTATCTTACCTTTTACTCACTTCCCACCCTGTGTGCAGTATCTCTCAGCATACTACTGGTTACCAAAGCTAACCAGGTCATTCCTCTGCTCAACATGTATAACTAATAGTATTATCTTGATCTTAATATGTCCAAGTCCTAGATATCTTTTACACTCCAAATGGTAGCTTCCTTATGAAGCATCATCTATCCTTTTAGAAAGTAACTTCTCATCTAAACTCCTGAATATTTGACTCTTTTCTGCTCAATATTATTATTTCCATGTATGTTCATCTTTCCTTTTAAACCAAAGTTCCATGCGAGTTCCTTAAACATCATTCACATTTATATTCCCACTTAAAATAATATTAAATAAATGGATAAATTCAAATAAGGTTCAACATGAAGCACATGCCTTTGCATGAATCCTATTGCTTGTTTAAAGTTTTTTCAATATGTCTATGTCTTCCAACCATATCTCCCCAAGGTCACCAACCATAAGAAAAGCCCTAGTGACTTTGCATTCATTTCCTTACCTTAACATAAGCCTTATCACTGAAGGATTTCCAAATGCCATGGCAAAACATTAGGGGTCAGATAAAGTGACATTGCTCCTATGGAATTGTGAAAGAGAGATTCCTTTGAGATGTAACCTGAATTCCTTCCCTGTCCTCTGTCTTCACCTTCATAATTAGAACAATTTTCCAACCTGATCAAAGTGCACTTGGTTTTTGACCTATCTTCCAAACTTCCTGGACAGCTATGGGTGAGTTTGCCCTGTTTCCTGACCCCAGAAACAAAGAAATGTGTTAAACTATCTCAGTATTTAATTATTTTATGTAGAGACATAAATGGATTGGCATAAGGCAGAACAGTCCAGAGGAAGCAAATATTTCTCCTTATTTCTGTCAACTTATTCTTCATGGAATAATTCTACGGAAGTGGAGGGATAAAATTATGAACTAGACTTTTTAGGTTTTTTTTTCTTTCCTCCCTCCTATTTTCCCCTCTCCCCTTCTCCTCTTCTCTTGCCTCACCTACTCATTACAAGGATAGTATATATAGACAGAAGAAATGTCTCTGGTGAGGCAGCTCCTAAGAACTTTGGACATGCAAGAACAGGGCAAGTTGAACCCCACTCTGTAGCAATGTCCATATCTCTTTTCAGTGACCATTCATCCTCCTTAATAAATGTTTATCAATACTTAACAACTAACTTCTCCGTGGTTACTGGGAACAAATACAAAGTAGTATTCTAACTAGTCAAGAACACAGAGGTCATGGGCATGGCATGCGTACCAATCCAGAGTACTGGAGCAGGGTGTTACTTCCTTTGTTGCTGGATTGTAGGGAGGTGCAGGGCTTTCAGGTGAGTGACTGGTGCCATCTGGATGGTAAAAGAGGCACAAAGGAGTTTCAGAAGTCAATTATTTTCCTACTGGTATGGAACTATATCAGCAGCTTAATTGGTAAGTCCATGTCACTACGTGCCAACTAAATATGAATCTTCTTTTACTTTGATATAATAACGTGCAAAATAGCTCTTATATGCCGTGATTGACACAGTGCAATGCAGGAAATAGACAAGGCTGTATTCTGAATATCTGTATTTCCCCCAAATTCATATATTAAAATCCTAACTCCAAAAAATGATATTACTAGGTGAGAATTTGAAAGATGAGGCCATGGAGTTGGAGCCATCATGAACAGCATTAGTGCCCTTATAAGAGTAAATCCACAGAATTCCCTGATTTTCCAACATATGAGGTCACAGTCAAACTTTCTTGACCAGGAAGAGAGCCCCAATTAGAGCCTGACCATGATAGCACCCTAATCTTGGACTTCTAGCATCTGAAACTATGAATAGTAAGTGCTTATTGATTATTAGCAGCCTAGTCTGTGATGTTTTATTGTAGCTGATTGAATGAACTAAGATAAACAGAAATCAAATAATTATACAAATAAATAAAAGTTCTTAGTAGGCTAAAAATTACCCAGTGATTACTGGGTTAAAAATTACCCACAAATTTAAATCTGTAACTATAAAGAATATTATAGAGAAAGGTATTCGATGCAAAGAGATTATAAACTATTTTATTTTGATTTTGACCATTTTTCTATTTTTATTTTATTTTGGCCATTTCAGGTTGATCAGAAATCCCTGAAGAAGCAAGGTTTAGTGTAAGATCTGAAGGATAAACAGGTGTTAAAAATTCAATGAGAGGGCAACCTATCCCTACCTCCTCCTGAGCCTGGCCAACTCAGATTGTCCTCCTGTCCTATCTCCTTTATCTCTGATGTTTCATTTTCCATTTCTTAAATAAACTTGCTTCTATCACCCCCCTCCCACCAAAAAAAAGTAAATGAGGGAATAAAAAAACATTCATTCTGAATCAAGGAAATAATGTGTTCAAATGTCTTGTGGCAGAGAAAACTGGAAAAAAATAAATGTTAGAAGAGAACTAGGAAAAAAGAATAACTTGAAAGAAACAAGGTATGTAGGAACCAGTGTTGGGGTCTTAAGGTATTCTAGTTATCATAAGAACAAAACACTGAGAGGTAGCATTATTCATATGACATTTTAAAATAGCCATACTGACTACTGTCTGGAAAATAGCTGGGCTAAGAGCAGGAGGCTGGTACCAGAAACTCCAGCGGTTGACATCTAAGACCCAATATAAACAGTTATTTAATAATGGCTCTAATATCTTATGGGGGGGATAAAATGTTCCCATCTACAAGAAAAGGGTCTAACAGGTTTCTCATATCAATGAAAATAAAGTGATTATACAGTGGAGAGAAAAGCACATAATGATCAGAAATAATGTGCCATCAAATTCATCCTTAATCAGTATAAACTTACTCAGCACATACCCTGAGAGTCAAGTGCCTGACTGAACACTGTCATCCTATGTCTCCTATTATAATGTTCAGAATTCAATAAGGTAGGTATTACTACCTCCATTTCACAAATGAGGATAGTTAACTCAGATAGTTAACTCACTAAAGAATCACAACTCAGAACTAAATTCCAGATCTTTCATTTATCTTTCTTTCTTTTAACTCAATTAATTAATCTTTTAACTCAATTAACTCAATTAATTAATCTTTTAACTCAATTAACTCAATTAATGTGAGCTGACTTTGTGGCAGGTGGCAGTTCTCTGTAGTTTAATCAGCTGCTAATTTCTCCAGAAGGAATAAAGTCTTATGGAAGAAGGGGTTACAGTTACACTTACATATTTGTATAATACAATGCGAAATAGGCTTTACGGGCATACATTAAAACCTTAAAGAGTATGTCCTCATTTAATATGTTCAATAGAATCTAGGAAACCATGATTTTAAGTGAAATGACATATAACAAACCCAATTTTACCATAAATTAAGTGATACTTAAAAAAAAGAGTTAATAGGTACCTTGCAGACTGTGAGAAGATATCTGCAAATCATATATCGAATAAAGGTCTAATATCCAAAATATATAAAGAACTAGTACAATTCAACAAGAATACAAACAACATGATCAAAATGTGGGCAGATCTCAAAAGACAAGTGAATCACAGAGTGGTGGTATAGTTACACAATGGAATATTATTCAGCATCAAAATACAAACTCATGTCATTTGTAGCAATGTGGACAGAGCTAAAAGGAATCATCCTTGCTGAAATAAGCCAAAAAGAAAAAGATAAATACCAGATTGCCTCACTTATATAGAAAAAGCAAACAAAAAGACAAGTTAAAAATGAAACAAATAACAGAACTAAGGCATATAGCAAAGGAGGGTTGGGAGGGAGGGCAAAAATAAGCCAGAGATGGGCACACGAAATCATGATAATGGTATACAGGTGACAGGGTAATAGGAGAACTTTGGGAATTCAACAAAGAAAATATATATAAATATATATATATAATCAATTAAAAAATTGTAAAATGGGCAGAGGATCTGAATAGATATTTCTCCAAAGACAACATACAAATGACCAATGGATATGAAAAGGTGTTCATCATTTCTTATCAGGGAAATGCGAATAAAAACCACAATGACCAATCACCTCACACCTATAAGAATAGCTAAGCATGGTGGTGAACATAATGTAGACACAGATGCTGTCTATACGCTTAAATACTAGTATGTTACAAACCACTTAAATACACTATACACTTAAATACTAGTATGTTACAAACCAAGGTTACCTCAATAATGTTTTTTAAGATTATGTTTCTATGGCATAATTCTGATCACAAAAACATCACCAAGTTTCTAAAATATATATAAATTTTTTTAAAGACCCAAAACATTCCTGATATTAAGCAACAATTTGAATTAACTCATTTATTCACTTTCCAACCTGATTATTCCAGCCCAGTGCCTCAGGGAATCAGAGCACCTCCCCACAGTTCAAGGCAGGAGCCAACAATGGACATATTCCCTTTCATTACAGGGCATATTCACATAACCCCCAGATTCACCCAGACTGGGACAATTCAGAACCCCAATTAACATAATGTACACATCTTTGGAATGTGAGAGGAAACTCATGTGGCCATGGGGAAAACACACAACCACCACAGAGACAGAAATTCCTAGCTGAAAATTAATATGCTGCTCATCAAAGTCTTTACAAAATAACACTGAATAAAACATTAGATGATAACCTGCTATATAATTATGTTTTCCTAAAGTTTTTAATCATAAAAAGCTTTCAGCATAGAGAAAAAATAAACAATCATATTTCTATCACATAACTATTACATTTAATATTTCCCCTCTCTTTACTTTATCTCATACCTATATATATTTTTTTGGTTATAGGTATCTCATTCATATATATTTTTATATATATTTTTGATGCCTTTCAAAAAATACACACATTAGGATGCTCCACTTCAACATAGAATCATTGACCAGAATTTGATATTTTTTAGTTTCTTCTAATTAGATAAAATTTACACTTAGTAAAATGAGACAACCCACAGTTAATACTCAATGACCTTAACAAATATATACACCTATAACCCAAACCCCATTAAGACATGGACCATTAGCATTTCCCAAGAAAGTTTTCTCATTCCTCTTCCAAGACAAACCTACCCAATTCCCAATAAAAGTAGCCTGTGTTTCTGTGTTTTGGTATTTTTTTTCTGAGTAGACATTTATATATATATGCACACACACTACACAAGTAAAACCACATATTCTGAGAGATTTTTCTTAAAGCATTTATATATAGATCCTTCAAAACAGATTGAAACCATCTGGATGGATTCCTCATCCCAAAATTTTCTAGAGTAAGACACTCAGGAGACTTCGAAGGGCTAATTTCTTTCAGTCTCTGAGTCCACTCATTTACAACATGTTAACTATTTTACCTCAGGATTCCTTATCGCTCAACTCTCCGTATGAAATAGTTACAGATTAGATCACAAAACATCCAGGATCCATTTCAAATGACATCCAGGGATGCCTAGGTGTTTAAAAGATAAAAAAAAAAAAAAAAAGGCCATGACTTGATCCTTACTGAAGCTGCCCCTGGAGATCTGGGTGTCCACTGTACCCTCTCTACATTTGTTTGATCTTTTTTATAACATAACGTTTTGCCTCAGTTTACACAAACATTGTGCCCAGATGAGTACTACCAAGTCAGCAAACTGACTGCCTTTCAGGGACTTCAGGTTGCAAGAGGAACAGGCTCGAGTTCGGAGGCTGCCTGAATTTCAGTCCTGAAGCTCCTATTCCTGAGGAGACAAACGCTAAGCTCAGGGACCCCAGCCCGCTGGGCCAGACAGAGCGTTAAGGACAGAGCGGGCGTGAGGTTTTCCCTCCAAATGCAATGCACTCTGAAAATGCTTTTTAAAAAGTTAGCCTGACTTAAAAGCATGCCTAGATACTCGACTTTGTCACAGAGGTAGGAAAGTGAGCATTATGAAAAACGTGCGGCGTGAGCATCCAGTCACTTTCCCTGAGAGGGATACTCAGGGATCCTTCCAGGAGCTGCATGAGCTCCTGGTTCTGCGAAGGAGAGCAGAGAACAAAGGTAACTTCTAGCGGGAACCATAAGGAAAGCAGTGAGGCAAGATTTTCTGAAGGAATTTTGTGTCTGCGCAAGTGGAGTGAGGCCCGGAAAGGTGACCTCTCTCCCGGATGCTGCCCCACCACCCATCCTCGGTGGGAGTGTACCCTCTTCGGCCCCTCCTCAAGTTCCTTTCTCTCGCTATGTGGGCCTTTACCTCGTTCCAGTCCATCCCATTGACAGACAGCTTAGTCCACAAGGGACCACAGCTCCCCCAAGGAAGGAAGCACAGTGGCCCTTCAGGCTCTGTCTGCAGTCATGGCTCACAGAAAGTCAGGCACCACAGGAAAGGTGCGGCCTTGAGGGGGCCTCCTCAGCACAGGACACACCAGGTGAACAGTATCAGCAACTAACAGCCACTCACACTTTTCCCACAGGGCTGGAGGTGAGGAGGGTAAAAGGGGTGGGGGGGGATGACTGCCCGGGGAGTAAATCTCATTGGCTGATAACTTTGATGCCCTATTTGTATATTTGCAAGAGTTGGTGAATGAACTTCAAAGGAAGGAAATCCTTTAAGGAAAGAGTTAGAAATTACGTGAGATGGGTAAAGGCCATTGCCTTGGTACTGGGGGGTGCCTTTGTCTTGGGGTCCTGACCCAGTTTGAAGTAACAGGAACCATTAAAATTCACCTTTCATCCCTCTTCGTGGTGATTAGTCACTTGTGAACAGCATATGCAAAGTGTGCTTTGCATGCCATGTGTCTCTACTGAACAGTAAGAACATAGGATTTGTACTAGCTTAGCATTGCATTATCTAGATAATGAATGTAGTTTGGTATTGCGCATGATGGCATTACAAGATGTTGTATTGCTGGTCAGAGTGTTGACGCTTTCTCTGGAGATAGCAACTATTCTTGGCATGCATTTTTGGCAAAAAGTGAGAGTCCTGGGAGTGGGGGATAAAATGATAGGATTTCTAGTAATAAAGTTGGGAAGAATGAGTTCAATGAGAATATCTGAAGAAATTTTAGTTTTTTCTGTTCCTTCTTTCCCTTCAACATAAAATATTTGTGTACTTAGAATGCCACCTCTTTCTTGAAGACATTTTTGGCTCCGTTTGGATTGTATTGAGTTGTGAAATTTGGCATTTTCTCTTATACAGCTAACAGTAATAATAGCATCAATAAAAAAATAGCAGTTACAGTACTTGTAGTTTGGTTAAAGTTAGTAACTTGTAAGCCCTCAATTACACAATGTTAAGGTTGGAATTTTAAGATTAGAACTGAATTTTAAGGACATCATTAAGGCCCAGGCCCTATTTTTTACTGACTTTAAAATTTTAATTTCCTTCTTTACAATTTGAGCTTGGTGAGAGGTGGTTATTTCTTGTTTTTTAGTGATTGCTTTAAAGCATTGTTCAAATTTTAGGTATTTAAATTCACACCTTTTCTAGTATATATTACCCACCAAGCCTAACACCAAAGCACCAACAACTTTTATCACAGTCCATTGGCCTTCTCATTCTCCTTCTAGTCACCTCACTTCTACAGTCAGATATCTAGGGCTTAATGTGATTCCCCCAAACCCAACCTCATACTTTGTTCCTTTACATTTCATATATAAGTGAGACCACCCCATATTTGTCTTTTTTCTTCTGACTTATTTCCCTTAGTGTCATCCTTTCCAGTTGTATCCATGTTGTCATGAATAGCAAAATTTCTTTTTTTTTTTTTTTAAGATGAATAGTGTTCTATTGTATATATGTATGGTCAAATATCACATAGTGTTTGACCACTCTCTGTGCTTGGGCATTTAGTTTGCTTCCAAACTTGGCTCTTTTAAATAGTGCTGCAGTGAACATAGAAGTGTATATATCCCTTCAAATTATGTATTTGCACTCTTCAGATAGATACCTAGGAGTAGAATTACTGCATCCTACTGTAGATGTTTTCAGTATTTGAGAACTCCATATTGTTTTCCATAGGGGTTGGACTAGTAAACAGTCTAAGCACAGTGATCTAGGGCAGTTTCTCCACACTCTCATAAATATTTGTTGATTCTGTTTTTTTCCATACAAGATATTCTTACAGGTTTGCAGTGGTATCTTTTTGTGATTTCGATCTTCACTTCCCTGATAATAAGTGATGATGAACACTTTTACGTGTACCTGCTGGTTATCTGTGTGTCTTCTTTGAAGAAGTTCTATCTATAGGTCTTCTGCCTTTTTTTTTTATTGGGTTGTTACCTTGTTGAGTTGTATGTGTTCTTTTGTCTATTTCAGATTTTTTTCTTTATTTCTGTTGACAGAAATTGTATTAATTGATTTGTGCATATTGAGATAGCCTTGCATTCCTAGAATAAATCCTACTTGGCCATGATGTATAATCCTTTAATGTGTTAATTTGACTTTGTAAGATTTTAATGAGTATTTTTGTATCTGTGTTAATCAGGGGTATTAGCTTACATTTTTCTTTTTGATGTCCTTTGCTCTTGCAAAATGTGTTTGGAATGATTCTCTCTTCTTTTAATTTTTTTTTGGGATAGTTTGAGAAGAATAGGTTTTATTTCACCTTTGAATGTTTGGTTCTATTCACTAGTGAAACTGTCTGGTCCTGGGCTTTTTTGGGGTGGGGGGGTAGTAATTTTGAGCACTGTTTCAGTGTCCTTGCTTGAAATATGTTCAAATTTTCTAGTTTTTCCTGACTTAGTGTTGGAAAGGTGTATGGTTCTAAGAATTTATTCTTCTCTTTCTTTTCTCCTAGATTTATTGCTATAAAGATGTTCATAGTTGTCTCTATGAACCTTTATATTTCTGAAATATCTGTTGTAACCTCTACTTCATTTCTGATTCTATTGTTTAGTTTTCTCTTTTTTTCTAGTGAGCCTTGTTCATCTTTTGAAAGAATCAGCTCTTAGTTTCATTGTATTCCTTTAAATTTACTTTTATTTATTTCTTCCCTAATTTTTGTTATTTACTTCTTTAGGGGCTTTTGGTTTGTTTTCCTAATCCATAAGGGGTAAATTTGGATTTAAATTGTTAATTTATTAAGGTAGTATGGCCTTAAAAATTGAAATCGTATGTGAAAATTATGTGAGAAAGAATAGTGACTTTCTATACTGAGCATTACATTTGGTTCAGTATCTTTATATGGAAGGAATGAACAAAGTTGATAGCTAACATTATGTATACTAAGTCTGGTGTTAATTTGATGTAATTCTCACAGCAAGTCCCTCAGGAAGGTAGCAGTGTTGTTTACATTTTACATATAGAGAAATTGAGATTCACATCTAAGAAGAATAATGTCCAGAATCACAAATAGGAACCAAGACAAGATATAACACATGCTAAAGAATAAGAAGCTGATACCAAAGATTAGTTATTTTAACTTTCTTTGTTTTATTGTTTCATTTTTTCTTTTTTTAAAATTTTAAATTATATATATATATATATTGCATCTTTGTATTTCCGGGGTACACCCACCACCTCCTCTCCCTGACCACTACCTCTCATTCCACCCCCTGCCCCCAGTTGTGTACTTTAGTTTGGTTGTTAGCTTGTTTGGACTTTTCCTCCAGGCCTTTTGTTTTTCTTTTGTCCCATATATTAGTGAAACCTTTGGTTTCTGTCTTTTTCTTTCCGACTTGTTTCTGCTAATATGATTTCTTTTAAGTACATCCATGTTATCTCAAATTCATCAAATTTGTCATTTTTAATTGATAAGTAATATTCCATTGTGTATATATACCACATTTTTCATCCATTTGTCTCTCTTGGGACATTTGGGTTGTTTCCATGTCCTTGCAATTATAAATAGTGCTTCAGTAAACATCCGAGCACAGGTGTCCCTTTGTGTAAGTTTTGAGGTCTCCTTTGTGTAGACTCCCAGAAGAGCAATTGCTGAGTCAAATGGTAGCTCCATTTTCATTAGTTTGAGGGTCCTCTACACTGCTTTCCACAGTGGATAGACCAGTTTACATTCCCACCAGCAGTATAAGAGTGTTCCTTTCTCTCCACATCCACGCCAGCATTTGTTTCCTGTTTTGATGTCAGCCTTTCTTATTGGTTTATCTCACTGTGGTTTTGATTTGCATTTCCCTGACCGCTATTGATGTTGAGCATTTCTTCATATGCCTGTTGGCCATTTGTATTTCCTCTTTGGAGAAGTGTCTTCTTAGTTCATCTCCGATTTTGACTGGGCTTCTTTTTTGTTTTTGCTACGTTGTGTGAGTTCCTTGTGGATCTTTGTTATCAAGCTTTTGTGAAGGGCAAAACTTTTCTCCCATTTGGTTGGGTTTCTTTTTGTTTTGGTTGTTGTCTCTTTTGCTGTAGAGAAGCTTCTTTGTGTGATATAATCCCAGCTGTTTTTGCTTTCTTTCATTTTTTTGCCAACTGTATATTGCCTAGAAGTGAATTTTTGAAGTGTAATTCATGGAGGATTTTGTTCACATTTTCCTCTATGTATTTTCTGGTTTCAGGTCTTACATACAAGTCTTGAGTTGGTTTTTGTACATGGTGTGAGAAAGTTGTCTTTGTTCATTTTTTTGCATGGATGATCCAGTTTTCACAGCACCATTTATTGATGAGAGTGTCCTTGTTCCAATGTAAGTTTTCACTCCTTTGTCAAAGATTAGTCAACTATATATGTGTGGTTTTATCTCAGGGCACTCAAATCTGTTTCATTGGTCTGATTGTTTTTGTAGAAGCATGAAGCTGTTTTAATTACTATGATTTTGTAGTCTAATTTGAGGTCTGGGATAGTAATATCTCCATTTTCTCTTTTTTTGGTCTAGAGGCTTTTTGATATTTGAGGTCTTTTGTTATTCCATATGAATTTCAGTAATTTTTGTTTTATCTCTTTAAAAAATATCATGTTCATTTTGATGAAGTTAATTCCTCTAATCCATGAGCAGGGAATGTATTTCCATGTCTTGTCTTCTTTTATCTCTTTTAGCAATGTTTTGAAGTTTTCTTTGTATATTTACTTCACGTGTTTTGTTAGGTTTATTTCCAGCTATTTAATTTTGTTTCATGTGATGGTAAATGGAATGGTTTTTTAAATTTCTTCTGCTGCTTGACTTTTTGTGTGTAGGAAAGCTACTGACTTCATGTGTTGATTTTGGTTTAACCAGCTACCTCACCAAACTGGTTTTTTGTTTCAAGTAGTTTATCTGTAGATGTTTTGGGGGTTCTCTTGATAGAGAGAATCATATCATCTGCATATAATAATAGCATCAATTCTTTTTTTCCTATTTATATCCTTTTTATGTCTTTCTCTTGCTTTGTTGCCCTAGATAGAACTTCCAGTACACTATTAAAAAGTAATGGAGAAAGTGGGCATCCTTGCCTGGTCCCAGATCTGGATTGAAATGATTTTAGTTTTTCCCCATTTAGGATGATGTTTGCTGTAGGTTTGTCATAGATGGTTTTTATTATGCTGAGATATTCCTTTTATCCCCAATTTTTCAAAAGTTTTTATCATGAACAGGTGTTGGACTTTATCAAATGCTTTCTCTGTATCTATTGATATGTGCATATGATTTTTTGGTTTTCTCCTTGTTGATGTGGTGGATTATGTTAATTGATTTCTGGATGTTGAACCATCCCTGTGTCCCTGGGATAAATCCCACTTGGTTATGATGAAGAATGTTTGCAATACATCATTGGAGTTGATTTTCAAGGATTTTGTTAAAATTTTTTGCATCCATGTTCATGTTCATTAGGAAAATTAGTCTATACTTTTCTTTCTTAGGGCTGTCTTTATTTGGTCTTGGTATGAACATGACGTTTGCTTCGTAGAATGTGTTTGGCAGTTTTCCTTCTTTCTCAATTTTTGGGAAAAGTCTTAGTAGTGCAGGCATTATTTCATCTTTGAATGTCTGGTTGAATTAATTTATGAAGCTGTCTGGTCCTGGGCTCTTGTTCTTCAAGAGAATTTTGATGATTGCTTCAATTTCACTGCTTGTAATTCATTGTTTAAGTTCTCTATTTCTTTGTTCAGTTTTGGGTAGCTGTATCTTTCTAAGAACTTGTCCATCTTTTCCAGGTTGTTGTATTTGTTTGCATACAGATGGTTATAGTAATCTCTGATTATCCTTTGAATTTCTGCCACGACTGTTGTAATTTCTCCTCTTTCTTTTGTGATCCTGTTTATTTGAGTGTTCTCTCTTTTATTCTTTGTGAGCTTTGCAAGGGGTTAATTGATTTTATTTATTTTTTCAAAGAACCAGCTTTTGGTTTTGTTGATCTTCTAGATAATCTTTTTGAAACCTATATTATTTATTTCTGCTTTTATTTTATTATTTCTTGTCTTCTGTTAGGTTTTGGATATTTTTTGTTGCTCCTTTTCTAATTCTTCAAGTTGGGAGATCAAGTTTATTTTTTTTTGCTAGTTTCTTGTTTTCTGATATGAGCCTATATTGCTATGAACCTTCTTCTTAGAACTGCTTGTTGAGTCCCAGACATTTTGGAATGTTGTGTCTTCTTTGTCATTTGTTTAGAAGTAGGTTTTAATTTCTTCTTTAATTTCCTCAATTAACCAGTCTTTGCTTAGTAGCTGTTTTTCAGTCTCCATGTATTGGACACTCTTCATGCTTTTTTTTCATTGTTGATTTCTAGTTTGTTACCTCTATGATTTGGGAAACAAGATGCTATTACTTTAATCTTTGTGTATTTATTCAAGTTTGCCTCGTGTCCTAGTATGTGGTCAATTTTAGAGAAGGATCCATATGCATTATAAAAGAAGGTGCATTCTTTTCCTTGGGGGTGCAATGACCTATAGATATCTCTTAGGTCCATTTGGTCTAGATCTTCCTTTAAAGCTTTTTTTGTTTTTGTGTAGTTTCTGTTTTGTTGATCTGTCCTTTGGTGAGAGTGGAGTGTTAAAGTCTTCTATGTACGTGTTTTCATCAATATTTTTTTTCAATTCTGCTAGTCACTGTCTTATGAATCTTGGTGCTCCCTCATTTGATGAATATAGGTTGATAATTGCTGTGCCTTTTTGGTGGGTTGACCCCTGAACCATTAAGTAGTGACCTTCTTTATCCTTTGTCACTTTTTTAAAATTTGAAATCTGCTTTGTCTGCTTTAAGAATGGCTACCCCTGCCTTTTTGCGGGGGTGGTCATTTGCTTGTAGAATTATTTTTCATCCTTTTACCCTCAATTTATGCTTATCTTTAAGGATCATATGTGTTTCCTGGAGACAACAAAATGTTGGGTTCTGTCTTTTGATCCAGTCTGCAACTCTTTGTCTTTTGATTGATGAGTTTAGACCATTAACATTTAGAGTGATTACTGATGTTTGAGGGAGGTTTTAACATTTTGTTGCGGTAAATTTGAGGTTCTGATTTGGTTTCTTGTTTTGTTCGTTCTATTTATTCGTCTGAGGGCTTTGGTCTTTAGGCTTTGTGCAGAATTTCTTGGAGTGGGGAGTTGGTGGTAGCAAATTTCGGGAGATTTTGTCTGTCTGAGAAGGTTCTGATTTTTTCTTCATAAAGGAAGGACAGTTTTTCCGAGTATTCTTGGCTGGCGCTTTTTGTCTTGGAGTTCTTGATGATATGGCTTCATACTCTCCTTGTTTGGCATGTCTCTTCAGCAAAATCTGAGGTCAGCTTAATGGGTTTTCCTTTGTAGATTATATGTTTCCTCTCTCTAGTCATTATCATTGTTTGTTCTTTATCTTGGGCTCTTGAAAATTTTACAATGATTTGTCTTGCTGTAGTTTTTCTTTCATTAAAGTAGTTTGGTGTCCTTTTTGCTTCCTGTGTGTCTATTTCAATCTCTTCAGATTTGGGGAATTCTCCTCCATTACTGAATTAAGTAAAAAGGCTTTCATTTCCTATGTCTCTTCTCCTTCTGTGATTCCAATTATTTTTATATTTCCTTTCTTTAAGGTTCATGATAGATCTCTGATTTTTCCTTCTGTCTTGTTTTTCTCTATCCCTTATCTCCTTCAGTTTCTTATTTAGTGTTTCAATCTCATCCTTATGTTTGTCAATGAAATTTCTTTATTTTTCTACTTCCCTTAGCACATTGAAAGATTCTATTTAATATTGGATCTAGGGCTTGTCATATAACACCTTATGTCAGGGGCTTCTTGACAATTTTGTGTAGTGAGTGTCCTTGGTTCTCTTGTCTGAAGCAGTACTGGTGCTTCCGGGTTGTGGGATCTGCCCTTTGTTTGCAGACTGTCTCTGTAACCTGGCACACTGGAAGCTGCTGGACCAATCTATTCTCCAGTTCTTTTTCAGAAGAACAAATTGAGGAGACGCTGAAAATAGTTCTGTACTGGTCCAAACTCTTTCATAGAGGGGAGATGCTTCCAGGTGGATGGGAACAAAGCACACTTTCCCAAAGACATGCCTTCTGCTTTCTTCCAGGCCTCACCTGCACTGACCCAAACTCTTCCGGAGACAAAGAATGTCTCCCGGGCAGGTAGGTACAAAGTGCCCTACCCTATGCCCATCACTGACTTCCAGGCCTCACCTGCACTGGCCCAATCTCTTCTGGAGAGAAGAAATGCTTATAGGGTGGGTGGGGAACAAGATGATATCTTCCCCCATATCATCTGCTACTTTAAATATTTTTTTTAAATTTTAAATCTTGTCTGAGATGGAAAACTGAACCCCATCTTCAGTCAAGACACAGTCCATTAAAACTCACCATTATTTCAAAATGTCCAACCACAGGGTTCTGATTGCAAAACAGGTCAGCTTCCAAGAGTCAAGCAAACTGTTTCTTTTTCTTAGAGTTTTGTTAACATTAAAATGTTAAAGTTCTTAAAATAAGGAGAGGAAAGTAGTAACCAACTTCAAGGAATGTTAAAATAATTTGTGACAAAACAGAGAAATTTAAATATACATTAAGAGGTTTTGATTTCAAATGATCGTTTTTCCATTTTGATGTCAATTTTGGGGAAAAGAAAGGAGAGGAAGAAACTCTTAATCCCTTTCCTAAAATTCATTTCATTTCACTGAGAATGCATAGAAAAGGCCCCTGGGGTTCAGAATACTGGTAAAAGCTGAAGTCTGGGAGCACTGAGATCCTACAAAAGTCTTTCTAACTGCTCATCCCTGTACTGGGCCAAATTAGCTCTGCCAACTCTTACCTTCTCCAGCACTAACTTTGAGATCCTGTGCCTGTGTTTTCTAGAGGAACAGAGCTTTGCCCTGGATTTTATCACCATTATTTCATCTTTAAATTCAAGCAACAAATGTTATACTCCAAAATATTTATTAAAAAATCTGAAATCCAACATAGTAAATCTCTAATAGTTAAGTACTATTCAGCCTGGAATATAAGTTGTCATTTCCAGAAGACTAGAGGGTGTGTCTGTCCAGTCAGGCATGCAAAATAAATACTCTCTGCTGTGACTTTCAGATCTACCTTGCAAGCAGGAGCTCCTTCAGTCCCTTTAGGCTGGAGATGCCTATAGCCTCAATGATGAAAATCTGCTGATTCCTGAGAGAGCCCTCAACATGCTCAAAGTATCATCTCAAATTATTCATTCAGACATATATCTAATAATATCTTCAAAGATACTTTGAAGAATTAATTTTCCAAGCAGACATGACACTGATTATATTATTGCATCAACACCATTTGTTACCTTGGAAGCACTCATGAGTTGACTGGTTTCCTTAGGGAGAAATAAATAAAGCTTTGTGTGTGTGTGTGTGTGTGTGTGTGTAAGCCTAGTGATAATGAGTGATATCTAAGGACACTCTCACGTAGGAGGTGATATCACTAAATAGGAAATGAGAAGCGAAACAAGGAGGAGCTGGAGGATTCCAGAAATGAGATACAAATACCCCCTAAAGTTTATTGTGGGCAAACCAAATCCCTCATTCACTCAAAAGCAGCAGCTGTGGGATGATAGGGCACCATGCTGGCAAGTGGAAACTACAAGCCCCCAAGAGGATTAGCTACCCACACTCAACTTGCTCACCATAAAGGAATCCATCAGACCCACACAAGCAGGGTAAATTATAACAGAAGTGATTGTTTAAAGTCATCTCTTATTTAAGAAAGTTTCCTCATTTTTCCTATTCAACTCAAATTCCAGCTACCCCTCTCATCACCCTCCGCATCTATCCTCTTCTTAGAATATTTGTAAAACAGCTACTGGGACAACTGCCTGAAAGTGTAGTTCTCAAACTGCTATCCATAAACTATCAACTCAGTCTGAGCCTCCAGATCTACCACACTGGAATCCCTGGAAGTTGGACCTTGGAATTAACTAGGCATGTTAAAATCATATTAGAGTAATTCGTGTGCTAACTCTAGTTTGAAAAGTAGAATTTGATTAACAAGGATGAAAATCCTTCATAACAGGTCTTTCTAACCTCACTTGAAATCATTATAATATTCCCAGCCTTATGTTTTAGTAACACAGACACATTTCCTGCACAATATAGGAATTTTCACTTCCTGTTAAGTTTCCCACACCCTCCTTTCAGTCATGCCCCTACATGTGCACATAAATCACAAAAACACACACATACATGCACTATCCACTTGAAAACTTCTGACTCATCCATTACAGACCAGAGTAAATGTCACTATCTTAACATCTTGGACCCATTCAGCTCCTAATGAAACAAACCATTCTCACTGTTTCTGTAGCACTGTATAAATTATTTTGTTTCACTGATCTTGTTGTGTTACAGTACTAAATTTTGGCTTAAGTGCCATTACACCTGTGCATACATACACATAGTTCTTGAAGATCTTGAGGGTATGGATTGCATCTTATTCATCTCTAAATTCCAAGTACCAAATGCTTAGTGGTCACTCTACAGATATTTCAATAAATTGGGAATTGTACAGATGAGATATGTAACATATCTCCCTACAGTTCCCTATTTTGTAAAAATGTTTATTTCTTCCTGTCACCTCCAAGGAAATCATATTTATGAGTCTGTCAATCATGAAGTATTTCTCTTTGTTACCTTTAATTTTTCTAAGGTTTTTTAAATATTGTAATTAGATAAATTTCACATCTGTAAATTTTATGTGTCTTATTACATTAATTCTGGGTATTTAATGCATTTGATGCTCTTATTTTTTAACTTTTCAAATTCCATTTATTTATTGTAGATATATAGAAATTCAAGTAGTGTTTATATATTAATATTATATTTCAGTGACTTTGCTAAAGTAACTAAATTTTAATATATTAATTTTAACAATTTGTAGATTCTTCACATTTTCTATATACACAGATAATAGCAGTTAATTTTTTCTTTTCTAATTCTTTTCACTTTTCCCCTTGCCTTATTGTCCTGGTGATTTCTAGTAAAATGTTAAACTGAAATGGTAACATTCTATATCTTGTTTTATTACCCATGACAAGTAGGATATTTTAAAATTAATAATGACCTTTTCCATAGAGTCTTTAAATAATATGCTGTTTGTTTGGGGGTGTTTTTTTGTTTTTGTCATGGATGGGTGCAGAATTTCATCAACTATTTCCTGTACTTATTAATATACCATTTAAGTTCATCTCCTTTCTAATGCTATATGGTCAGTTATACCAAATTTCCTTTTTAAGCTAATTTTCCATTCCAAAATTAAACTTGTTTTTCATGATATACAATTTTCATATGTCATTGTATTCATTTTTAATATTTTATTTATTATTTCATATCTATGGTTATAAGAGAATTAGCCTCTTAAGACATTTTTCCCTTCTATTATATCTGTCAGATTGTAATATCAGGTTTGCTAGACACATGGAAAAGTTTGATGTGTTCTGCCTTTTCTACTCTGGAAACTCTGTGATCAAATCTACCCTGGATCATCCAGAAATAAACATTTCTCTATCTTTCCTCTTCTATGCATGCCTCACCTCTGAGAGGAGAATATATTGAACTATAAAATACTGAGGTAATAGCAACTTTACAGACCTAGCACACCCTCAGGGACTTGTCTGAATAATATATCTACTAGCTTTGTATTTTAAACCATACATAATATTGCTTATGTGTGAGTATGCTTTATTCCTAATGTTAATGTGTAAATACACTTCAAAAAAAGCACTGTTTTATTCCAAATATCCATTGAAAACATTGTCACATCTATTACCTCCTCTGCCAGTAAACATATCCTTTTATTATATGAAATATTCACTTAATATTTAATCCAGCTCTACTCTATTTAAGTATTTAAGTAGAACTTCTATGAACTATAATGTAGTATATTCTCACTACATGTAGAATTTCTTTATGTTTAGAGTCAAAGAACTCATTTATTATAAAATCAGACTAATCATTTTTAATGGAAATTATTTCTTTCAGATATTGTCACCATTGTAAATTACCTTGACAGGCATACTTTGTTAGTTCTCTAGTTTTAGAATGCAATTATTCACTGTTCTTGACAATGAATAAGTCAGTATACATTTATTGAGTGAATTAATAAACTTATATTGAATAGAAATGTATCTATCCTCTAAAACTATAGCCCATCAACCAAATTCAGCTCTCTCTCTCTGATTGTATAAGAAAATATGTGTTAGACACTGTCTACATACATATTGTTTGTATGTACTGTTTTTACTTTCAAACTTGGATGCCTTCTGCTTTTGGTTTTGGTGTTGAATAGTTGCAGCTGAGACCCAGACCCACATGGCCCACAAACCTAAAACATTTACTATCTTGTCCTTTACAGGAAATTTATGCTACTTTGGAGAACAATGCACCCACTCTGGGGAAGTCTCCTTTAGTGAGGGAATAAAGGTTGGTACCAGAAGTGCAGATGCCGGTAACCAAAGTATGACTGGATTTTTCCTTAAGAAAACATAAGTCTATTGTCAAAGATCACAGTGTGAAGGGTCAAGTCTCTGCAGCTGACACTCTTCTCTGAATTATCTTGTATTGTTCAACTTTTCTCATTCCCCCCAGGAACTTTGGTTAAATTGTTTCCAGAATATTAGGACTTTCATTGCCTTTTTAAAAATAATAACAGCATTTCACTGAACTTAAATAGTGATTCAGGCATGGCAGATTGTTGAGATGAGTGTAGCAATTCACCAGATGCCTGGACTATAAGAAATAACTTCTCACATACAACATCCTAATTTCCTCTTAAAATGAAGAATCTCTGACTTGAGTCTAATTGGTCAGTAGTTCAATGTATAACCAAGTGGATAATGTGTGAGTAACATTTGTTTTCAATTTGTCCTAGCCTTCCTCCCCCAATAAAAAGGAAACTTATCAGTAAGAATTCTATCATAACATTAAGAAGAAACCAAAACTTATATTTCAACATAAATGTAGAGTATTAAAACATAAATGTGGGCTATTGCACTTTAAACATAAATGTGGGGTAAATGTAAACATAAATGTGAGGTAAACATAAACATAAATGTGATATTATTCATCAGTACTACATGATGGAACATAAAAAGTATGAAGATATCTTGAAAAGTGGTAAAATTTATACATGATCTGGGAGGAAAAACAAGACAACATCACAAGTGATGCCATATTATTCTGTTATCAATTAATGAATCCTGTTGTTTTCTGGGAAAAGGCAGGATTTTTTTCCAATCATTAAATATGATCTAATCCTATCATTTTAAGTTGATTTTGATAATGCACAATATAGTCCCACAAGGAACATAAGAATCAAGAATTAGACACATGGGGAATTACTGACCATAAAATAATCCAGGGTTACACAATATTATTTATTAAATATCCATTGTTTTCATTGTTTTCTAAGTATCCATTATTTAAAATGTAGAAAGTAAGGCTTGCCAGCATATTTCATTTTAAGAAAACATATAATTTAGATGTTCACTATCGATAAAACAAGTTTATTTTCTCTTGAGAAAACTTTTTTTTCTGAAAGAACCTGCTGCTAATTGTTTTGAAAAAAAGACCAACCTTGATATATCACTTTTAATTGTTTGTAAAATTATCACTCTCAATATTTTTGGATATTTTGTGCACTGAGACAAGTATATTTTAAAATATAGTCTTCTGAACTCACAGAGAGAAGGAAGAACTAAGATGAACAGGAGTAATGAAAGTGGCATGAAGTATAGGAATAGAAGATAATTTTATACAAACCCAAATGCCCCCAAACTGATGAATGGCTAAAAATCATGTGGTATATGTACACAATGGAACATTATGCATCAATCAAAGACAAACTTATGTCATTTGCAGCAACGTGGATGGAGCTAGAAGGAATCATGTTAGCGGAAATAATCCAGAAAGAAAAGGAGAAATATGGGAAAGTCTCACTAATACCAAGGTTAAAGGGGAAAAATGGATAAGAAAAATTTTAAACTGCCAACAGAACTGAACCATAGAGCAAGAGAGGGGGAGGAGAAAAAAAAACAGGGTAGAGGGAGGGAACAAAAAATTAAGATGGTTAACAGATGGCAAGGAGATGGGAGAACCTCGAAGTAGACAATGATGTAATATATATATATGTGTGTGTGTGTGTGTGTGTGTGTTTATATATATAAACATATATGTATGCAATCAATAAAAAGTAAATAAAAATAAATAAAAAGTAGTTAAATCAAAGTTTAGGTTTTTTTATCTAGACTGAAGAATAGAAATATAAGACCTATCTCCTTAAGAAGACTCATAAAGAAAAAAGGAACTAACACAGGTTAAGTGAATGTTACTAATTGAAAAACAGCAAATATTTACTGCATAATTACCTTTATTGACAGTATCAGAAAGATACTATCTCAGTCAATTTTGACTATTACAGACTGTGACCACAGGCTGGGTGGTTGAAACTACAAAAGTTTATTTCTCATAGTTGTGGATACTGGAAGTCTGAGATCAGGCTACAAGCATGGTTGGGATCTTGATGAAGACCCATTCCTAGTTTGTAGATAGCCCTCTTCTCTCATAGTCCTCACATGACAGAGAGTAGAGTGAACAGGCAATACCTTTTCCAATTCTTCATAGAAGGCACTAATTTCATCAGGATATCTCTCTCCTTATAATCTAATTACCTCCCAATTACCTCTAATTACCTCTCTAAATACCATCTCATTGGGAATTTAATGTCAAAACTTTGGGGGACACATTCACGCCTTACCAAACATTAAGCAAATGTTACCAAGTTGGCCTTCAGGGTCTTAAAATCATACTATGAAGAGTGGTTCTATTTATGCCTGAGTCTAAGTCTAGCCTTACATTAAATATCCAACACATTTTTTAAAAGTACAAGTTTATTAAGAAAAAGAGAAAGGAAAAAAGAGACACATGAATTAGGTGCAAGTGGGCAAAGAGCTACTGCAAAATCCAGTACTTTGTTAAATGGAAATACTCAGGTTATTTGACAATATCAATGTTTATTCTACTAGCTTGACTTTATAGAAAAATGGTAAGGTTTTTTTGTATTGTGAAATTGTATATTGTGTATTGTGAAATTTTTGTGTATTATGAAATGGTATACATTTCATATATCTGATACATTTAATACATATTGATGGAGCAAACAATTTAGTATAAATGGAAAACAATCAAGCAAACCCCATGAAATTTAAAAATGCTCTCCTCTCTGTCACAGACTTATACTTTCTGGTATTTAGCTTATTCTTGTAGAAGTGTACTATTTTTATTTTGGCTGGTCATCTTAATAAGTATAAAATATTAATTGCAATATTATTTTAATAGGTAAGTCTGGAAACAAATGATCTTCTGTACATTAATAACTACATTAATAATTGGTTACATAAATATAAAATTCAAACGCCATTCAAAGAATGCCCTGGTGGTGAGCTGTTAAAGATAAAAACGCAGAACTCTAAACTTATAAGGAATAATTTCCAAGAAACTGTTAAGTTTAAAAAGTATAGTACATTTTAGTATTTTTAAAAAGTACTTCAGAATATAATACTATGTGAAGAAAAAAATGGGATGATGTGTGTATGTGTATTTGTGTATTTGCATGCTCACACACTTCTGAAAGATTCATAAGAGGTAAGCATGGGGTAAGGAACTGGAAAACACATATGAGAATATTTATTAATTTTTAAACTTGATTCACTCAAAAAGTAATTTTCTGTAAATGTAGGCTAAAGGAACTTCCTAATATAGTTTCAATTTACTGACTGTTAATAAGTGAAACATTTGGGAAAATTCACAACTCATTGAAAAATATATTACATCTTCTTTTTCAGAAAATCAAAAACAACAGTTATTAATTTTTTTTGATGGTTTCCTTTGTTTCACTTCTGGAATGTTATCCTCTTTAGAATAGTTAAGTTTCTAAATTAGACTATGATCTCATTTGCAAGAGGCATTCATGAACTTTCAGATAGTAATAGTCCAAAAAAAAAGAAAAAAAAAAGGGAAAAAGATTTGCCAAGCCTCGCACTACGCACACTAGTCCCAGACTGTGGCGACATCATAGAAAGTGATTTTTTCTCAAAACCATCTGAAATGACTGCAGAAAACAAATAGAAGTGAAGTAATCCAGATATACTCGTATAATGTTGACTTGGACTCAATTTTCTCTATCACCAAGGGAAAATCACAGGAAGGACTGCACTTTCCCCATGTCGCCTCAGTCTTGGAATCTGCCAATCATTTGGGGACTAGAAGAAGAGGCAGAAAGTAAAACCATAACAAGTCAGAATTGAAGACCTTGTCATCAGTGGGGTAACAAGGTACATCATGCAGTCAGCTCATGTCTCTGTGCCCTGGGCATTGAGTCTAGGCCATCTGGATTGACATGCACAGCACAGCAGCAGAATCTCTAGAGGCATGGAAATAAAGATGTCTGGAATGAATGGCCTGGAACCACTGTGGGAAGCAGGCTTCCACCTAACTTTATATTAGGATCCTACTTACAGTGAAGTGATTGTGAGACAGGGGCCAGTTGCTGGGCAGAAGAGGTTGGGAAACAAATAGATGAGGTCCAGCAAATCTTGTGTAATCTGGGTTGAATGCTGCAGCCCCACTACAGCGCAGGTAACCTTGGAAGATGTAAGAGGAGTCCATGATGTTGGCATGCAGCCAGAGAAGTGCTGACCCCAGGCTCAGGCAACCAAAGTCAAGGAGCAAGACTGAGTGCAACCCAAATATCAGAAGAAAACATGAATAATAACTACATCGTGATTCTTAACTCTGCTCCTTTTTATAGTTTTATTTTTCTTTCTCTAAGCACAGTCTGTTGTATCCCATTAATATTACATGACTAATTACTCCAAATGAGTTATTTCCAATCTTGTCCAAACACGTATTTTCCAGTGCCTCTTTCTGTGGCTTGTTTATTTCTTGCCTTGCTTGCTTTTCTCTCTTACTACAAGCTGAACATTTCCTATGAGATGTTTCGCCATCATTTTAAACTCTTTTTATGCCAAGTTCAGGATCTTCTCCCCTCTTCCTTTCCTATCATTCTCTTATTGCCTTCCTCAACTACTGTGTTTTGCCATCTTCTTCAAAAGAAATAAGCAAGTCCTAAATATAGTCATTAAAATATAATAATGAATATGTTATGTTACTTTCCTGAAAAATGTAGCATTTTTCTGCCCACTCCTTTCTCTTCTACTATATACTCAATATCTTCATAACTTAAGTATTTGATTATTGCAAAAGCATCATGTTAGCCTTCCATAATAATCTAACTTTACTCCTTCTGATCTATTCATACCTTTAGAATAATTTAATATATGACTTTCCTGTAGGTGCTACATTGTCCACTGTCTCCCTCTGTAAAGTTTCCACCTTTTATGGGTATATTTACCACCCATTGTAATCCCTGATGAACTTGCACCAGTGTCTGAAAAAGAAAGAAAAGAAGACACAGCTTGTATCAGTGTCTAAAAACAAAAAACAGCACCCCAAAAAATACTTAAATATAGTCTACCTTAACTGATTGCATCCTTTCTCTATAGTTGTGCTTAATTTTCATGGTCTTTCATCTCTGGCCACAATCTAAGTAGTTAATGATTTGCTCCCTGCTTTAAAGTTTTGCCCCTCTTTCCCAGACCCATGTCCTCCTAACACTCATACTAATTCTCACAGTCACAAGTTTATCTCCAATGTCCATGGCCTTAAATGTTCCTATTTGCCTCTCCATCAGAGGGTCTTGGCTGAATTCAACTCTGGCAGCTTTCCCAAACTAGGAGAGGGAGAAGCCAAAGAATGATTGCCATTCCCACCACCCCTCACCTCCTCCAAACAACATTAGCTGCTGCTTCTGTACTTCTGAAGAGAGAAAAGACATGCTTTTTCCATCCCACAGTTTGGGCAAATTAGTCTAAGTTCATTCATAATGGAAATGAAGTCAAAGGGCACAAAGTAAAACGTGTCTGAAGTTACAGAGAGGGCATTCACTGAACACTGCTATGCTCCAGTTCAGCAACATGGGTCAGAGGAGAGGGAAAAGAGACTCCAGACCATCAGATTTGTTAGATTGGCAAAAGGTAATGAGAATTGATTGCCTTCTCCTTCCTTAGTTGATATGCTCATTGGGTAAAAAGTAGGTATTTGGCAAATCTAGTTTCTCATCCTCAGTACTCTTTATTTCCTCTACATTATTATTGCCTGAAAATTAAGAAGCCAAAATAGTACTTAAGGGAAACCAAAGATTTTGAGGTGAATAAAAGAGAGGCAACTGATCATTCTCAGACACTTTCACAATTGTATTGTCATTACTAATATAGCCTATCCTCTGTCATGACATTACCCACAAATATAACTCAAAATGTTCATTATACAACATCTTGTGTGCCAAACACTGTACCATTCTCTAGGCATTCTCTAGGTGGTCACATGGCCCCTGGCATCCCATCTGCTTCCACATCCCATCACCTCCACCATGAACTGAGTTACAATGGACCCACAAGGCCCAATAATTACCACGTTTGCCTCTTGGGGTCTCTCTGGGAATCACTTGCTCTTTGACTTCATTTCAAGTCCTTTACTTGACAATCTAGATTTTCTTATGTGCCACCTACCTCTGTGGACTTGGTTATTTATGTTTTTCATTTCTATCCTTGCTTCCCAAACCTCTCTTTTGACCTTCAACTCTAATTTTCTTCTAGCATCTCCTACATACAGATCTGGCTACAAAAAACCCATGTCTGGTGAAAATTGTAAAACAATAAAAATGTA
Source organism: Uropsilus gracilis (assembly GCA_004024945.1). Classification (NCBI taxonomy): domain Eukaryota; kingdom Metazoa; phylum Chordata; class Mammalia; order Eulipotyphla; family Talpidae; genus Uropsilus; species Uropsilus gracilis. Next base: position 33,560 of record PVHY01003183.1, read on the forward strand.
TTTGATGCCACTGAATTATACTTTAAAATGGATAAAACAGTGACACACACATACAACATAGACCCAAAAAAAAACTCCTAGTTTGGCCCTGAAAGTGTGGTCAGTCTCCTGTTATGAAGGAACTTGGACTCAAGTAGAAAAGACACAATTCAAATGTTCGTTAATTTAGCAAACATTTACTAGCCATTTACCATACTAAGAACTAAGGATTCAAGGAAGATCATGAAAGTTATAGAAAGCTAAGGAAAGCATTATTTCTATAATGCTTTTATCTAGTCCAGAAGAGAGTTATCAAGCAAAGAGGCACAAAATTAAGTAATTCATTAAAACAATGGAGTAAAATACAGGGTCCTATGAAAGCACAGAACAGCTCTCATTAGATCATCTAGGGGTTCAAGGAGATTTCCTTGAGAGTGATGTTGAAGAAGTCACTCAAAGGGTGAGGAGTCATTGCCTCAACAAGAGGGTACGATTGGATGGTGAGAGAATAGAACATTCTAGGTAGGGGTGTTTAAAGTAAAATATCTTTTATAAAAGATGGAAATTAATGTAGTCCTCTCAAGGGGCAGAAACCAATGTAAGGAATAAAGGAAGGGAGGCAAGAGATCAAGTTGACTATTTAACACAGACTCTGAACACACACACACACGGAAATTACAGGCTACCCAAGACACAAAGGAAAGACAAATGAGAGAAAATATGAACAGCAAAAATCTCATTAAAAATTAGTATTTGAAGGGAATCAGAGATTTTGCTAGCTGAAAAAGAAAGCACAGGTATTCTAAATACAGAAACTACCTAAATGAAAGCACTGACATGGGGAAATACCAGGAACATTTGGCAACAGGAAGTCGCCCTATTTGGGTAGAGCACATAGAGGAGGGGTGCTGAGGAGGAGGGTGTGAAAGATAAAAAGGAAAATTAAAGAGGTTTCATTTCAAAGTCTATAGTTGGGATGACTGTCCTAGACAATTCCTTCTAGGCCATCCACCTGTTGTCTCTCAGATAGTCATCTGTCTTCTCCTAACGAAGAATGACTCCTCAAAATAAAACACCCCACCCTCAAGTATATACAGCAAAGTGATCTGATTGGGGCTCGGCTCTCCAAGGCCCAGGACACAACTCCACAGGGAACTCTCCCTCTAGTTAAACAGTCTGGAAGCTAGAAGTATCAGGATTGGCCATGAAGCTCAGATGAGGGACTAATGGGTCTGGGATCAGCACAGTACCAGTCTGGATACCACCAATCACACTGCTTCTTCAGGCCTCTGGTGAGATGCAGGCAGATAAAAGAATTTGGTTGGGAGACTATGAAGATGCCTGATTTGCTAGGCAGACAAACCCCAGTAGCATCTGTTAACCTCTAACTTAACAGTGGAATTTGAAAAGTTTTCCCTTTTACCTTTTAATGTTTACCTCTCGTTCCAAGAGACTTTTTTCAATGATTATTTTCTATAAACACTCTCTATGAGTGGATTATACACATGTCCAGAACAAGGGCCAAGTGCAAACATGTAAGAATAGAGTTAGCCTGTTTTATCCTGATAACAATGAAAACTACTTCCACAGAAAAGTGCTGTTGTACATTGGCCTGCTGGAACATAAGTATCCCTCACACAACACTCATGTCTGTGATAGTAATGCCAGTTTAGTTTTTTTTTAATTTCTTGCTCCCAGAGGCCTGTTAAAGAATTCCTGTCCTCATGTGACTGAGAAGAGTTAATGTTGAAGTGTGGTCCACAGAAGCAGGTCAAATCCTAAAAAGAGGAACAGGGGCGAGAGGTCACGGGGAGTAGAGAGAAGAGGGTTGCACATTTCAGAGCAGACTTTGTACTGATTTTAATTCCTCTCTGATGAGAGAGGTAAGAACCTCCCTCCTGGACCTTGCATCAGAAGTTTGCTTTTGAAAACTAATGTCAGCTTGTTCAAGTTCTAAGAATTCTTCTCCAGCATCCTAGATAAAGAATCTTGGACAAAACAAAAACTCTCTGGTGACATTGAGCTCCACTGACCTCAGACTATATGGAGACCCTCATTCTTGTGTCAATAGTGGTGTCAGGGAGAGCCCTGGGTGTGATTGATGGACTCTTGCCTCTGTTCCCTGTCACTATGGGCTTATCTTTACACTTCCTTGTTCTCACCTTGTGCTGTGGAGGTAATAACAACACTCTAAGCACCTATATGAATCACATGTCAAATCACCTTATAGAACTCAGATACATAATTGATTTTGAATTGAAAAGCATAAGCTTATTCCTCCTGATTCAGATTTTTGGCATCACAGGCCTGAGATGCCTTACTTAATAGTTTTATATTATCCTTGAGAATATAGATGCAGACTCCTCAAATGTATAGAACCAATTTTCCAACCTATGAAATCTTATAAGTACCCAGTATAACTAGCACAATAGTTGTAGACAACTTCAGTGCCAGGGTTAGTAATACCTCTGCCAAAGCTTTGTCTATAGGACATTAAAATAGTCAAAATTGTTTCTTTGAAAGACATTTATGCAGGAAAATCTTCTGGAGTTAGAGAAAAATAAATGTCTGGTTTCACGTATCATCGATATCCATCAATATGAAATAACCACCCAAGGAATACGTATGAGGAATTTAATTTTCAATGCCAAACAAGAGACCAACATCACTTTTAATTACTCAGTCTTTCATTATTTCCATCTTAAAGATGTTTAAAGTTGGCCCAAGTTGAAAGTGACAATATCTCCCTTAAATTTTCTCTGACCCTCAAAACTCGAGTTTATTATGAATCTCGAACGGAAAATTTGAGGTTATGGAACTGAAAGTTTCAAATGGAATGATACTCTAATTCCCAAACTAACCTTTGAGGTAAAAACATGTGGTGTTCTCTTCTCACATTATGTTCTGAGCCATGTGCCCTCCAACTACAGCAACAAGTCAGAGAAAAGCCAAATCCAGCCTCCCCACTGTGTTTGGCCAGGAAACAGGTCTTTCTGCTCCTGGTGGGATGGAGTTTCACAGGAGGTCAAATCAACTCACTGACTATCTTAAATACAATTCAGAAAAGCCTCCCTAAAAATCTATTATAGAATAAATGTGGCAAAGAATTTTTTGGAAAAATCTGACAGTGGATTTTTGTAAATTTAAGGTGGACAGTGTATTACTATGATATATTTATATGTTGTAATATAATTGCCATTAAAACAACATCACCTTGCATCATGATAATATATTAGTGTGCATTAGGTCTCTGTGATCTAATTTACTAATCACAAGTTTGCAATCTTAACTATACAAGTCTTAACTCCCTAATCCCTTCTCCTGGTAACTACCATTTTAATCTCTATCTTTTACATTTTTGACATTTTTAATATCACCATATGATTTGTGATATCATTTGCATTTGTCATTTTGTATCTGACTTACCTTGGCTAGAATAATGTATACAAAGTCCACTCATGTTGTTAAAAATAGCAGGATAGTTCCTTTTATGATTGAATAATATTCCATTTGTATATCCCACACATACCACATTTTATTCATCCATTCATCCTCTTAGAGACACCTGAGTTGTTTCCATATCTTGACCATTGTGAATGCTATATGTTGCGTATATCTTATTGAACTCTTTTTATTTCCTTTGTGTATTTACCCAGATCATATATGGATGCCTTTGATCTTTTGAGGAACTATCATATTATTTTCAATAGTGGTTGAATCAAGTTGTGTTACTACCAACAGTGTATAATTGTTCATTCTTCACCAAATCCTTGACAACACCAATCTTCCTGATGACAGCCATTCTAACAAGTGTGAAATATTACCATTGAGATTTTGGTTTGCATTTCCTTGATGATTGATTAATTTTAATGTGCATCTTTTCATGTGTCTTTTGGTCATTTTGATTTGTTCTTTCCTAGGGAAAATGTTTATTTCTCCTTGTTTATAATAATATTTTTTGTTATTGCTAGTTATATATTTTGGGTATCAACTCCTCATCCAATACATGGTTTCCAAAAAAATTTTGCTATTCTGTAGACTGCAATATCATCTTGTTGATTTTATTCTAGCTGTACAGAAGCTTTTGTGCTTGATACAAAGTTCCATTTGTTGGTTTCTTTTTTATTGTGGTTTTGACATCATATCTAAAAACTCATTTCCAAGTCCAACATTGATGAACTTCTTCCCTTTTAGAAGTTTTATGGTTTCAGGTCTCATGTTTAAGTCCTTAATCTACTTTGAGTTAATTTTTGTGAGTGGTGTGAGAAAGGGTCTAGTTTCACAGTTCTGCATGTGCCTTTCCAGTTTTCCCAATACCATTTTTTGAAGAAACTATGCTTCCCTCAATGTATATTTGTGGTCTCTTTTTTGGATATTACATTACTATATATACTGAGATTTAATACTGGGTTCTCTATTCTATTCTGCTGGTCTATGTGTTTGTTTTTATACTCATAACTGAGATTTAATACTGGGTTCTCTATTCTATTCTGCTGGTCTATGTGTTTGTTTTTATACTCAATTCATACTGGTTTTATTACTATGACTTTGTAGTATAGTTTGAAAGTATCAAGTATGAAACCCCCTGCTTTGTTCTTTTTCACAGAATTGCTTTGACTGCTCAATGTCTTTTGTGGTTGTACATAATTGTAGGATTGTTCTGTTTCTTTGAATAATGCTTTTGTTATTTTAATGGAAGTTGTGTTGATTCTGTAAATGATTTTGGGTAATATGACCTTGAATATTAATGTTTTTGATACATGAATAGAGAATATCTTTCCATTTGTTAATTCTTCAAATTCAGTAAAATCTTGTTGTTTTCATTGTATAGACCTTTCACTTGCTTAATTTATTCCTAAGTATTTTATTACTTTCAATGCTATTGTCAATGGGATAGTTTTTATAAAATTTTCTTGTCTGATGCTGCATTGTTTTCATAAAGGAATACCACTGATTTCCATAAGCTGGTTTTGTAAGAATCAATGATTTTTACTATATAAGATCATCAAAACGTTTGACCCTCCTAAAAATTGACTGAAAAAAATTTTGTTATTGCTCTGCATCAACTTCCAGCAGAAAATTTAGACATTCCAATTTGGATGCTGGACTCTAACATCCTTAACATAATTGTAATAGCAAACTGCAGAATCATAAATAGCATTTCTTATGACAGGCAATCAGATGCATGGAATGGTGGAAGAATATTAAATTTGAACTCAAAATATCTAGATCTAAATTATTTTAAGTCTCTTTAGGTCAGACCTGCATCCTGCACAATAAGTATCCTAGACTGCAGAAACAAACTCTTAGGATCTAATTAGAAAATGTAGTATTTCTTAGTTGACTTAGTTAATCTTGTGCTTCTATATTACTCAATTACAGCCAGTATTGCTTCTCTCCATATCCCATTTCTAATGATGAGGAAGGAATCACTGGTGAGTGAGTAATATTCCTTGTATATCTTACAATTGTACTTTGATAATAAGTAGACCATCTTTTTCTCTTACCTAGTTCAGTTTCTGAATTATCAAAAATAATTTACCTTTGACTCTATTTCTTAGTCTTGATTCTCCCTACCCCTATCTTTTAGTCTCTGTCTCTTGCTTTTTTTCATGTAAACTCATGCACATTTGTGTGTTCACATACACACACACACACACACACAGAGAGATGCAATCCTTTGTGTTGTAATTTAGATTTTATGTTTTCTATGTAAGATATTTGGTTTATCATTTGTCGTGCCTCAATTTACAATATGACATTCTTTATTTCTTCCTGGACACTTTGCAACTACAGGATCTGGATTATTTTGTTTGTTGTGTTACTGCACAGACACCACAAAAGAAATTACTCACTCTTGGAAAGAGATGCCAAACCCCTAATTTAAAAACACCAAGTGACTAATTCCCGAATCATATTCCTCCTCCAATCCCAGAACATTTTAATTACCTTGAAATAAACAAAAAACCTTGCAAGACATACTCAAATTGTTTATTCAAAATTCTCCCTTTTCTATATGCTAAGGATTCCTGCCTACCTTAAAGTTCTTCCTAACGAGCTATTTTTTTTATAATACACCCATTAAGAAATGCAAGTACACTTTGCATCCATTAGTAGCCTTAAATTGGCACAAGGCCTAAAATGAGCATAGGAATAAGAAATGGCCCGTCTTTGTCTCTAATTGTTAAAAGACTGGGCCAGAATAGTCAGGCTTCCTGCATGTAGCTACATATTTAGTTGTGATAAGAAGCAAAGAAAAGCAAACAACTTTAAGGACTGAAGTAGTACATTTTATTCAAAGATTTGAGCTATTAGTGTTGCAATCTGATAAGCAAAACACATCTCCTTGCCAGTGGAGGTGTATTACAATAACTGAGGCACAAGGCACTAAGAACATTTCATGCAGAAAGAACTAAAGACGAAGTGGATCCCTAATATGCATTTAGTCTAATTCAAACCACTAGTTGAAAATTAATTAATTAATTAAAAGGCTTAACTTACTGTTAAGCCACTGTTGTTAGGAAGTCATTGAATACTGGAAACTAATGGCAGAATGTCAGTCAAATAATTAAAAACTAAGGTTACAATCCCTTTGTTCCATCCACAACCCTCTTTAATATGCAAATATCCTGAGATTAAATTTAGCTATGTCAGGGATCATTGGTGATCAGAAATTTTAAATCTTTATATTTACAACAATGAATATTGTATCATTTAAAATCTCATTTATAAAAAACAATACAATTTTGATTGACTAATTAATATCTTCTATAAAATTTTCAAGTTATTTCTCTTAATGTTTCTCTTTTGTTCTTCTTTTTATTCTCTTAAAACATTTTCTGGAATTTTCCTCCTTGTCTCGACTTCTCTTTTCCTATTCTAAACCTCTATATCTGCTTTGTAAGTTATTTTTGTTCTGTCTTCTCACTCCTAATTTTCTCTTTAGTCATAACTTAAAAGATCCTGGAAAAAGGTGAAGGAAACTTAGTACCCAGGTTGCACAGTTTAAAGAAGCACTCACTCTCCAACTTGTGCATGTTCAAAGTCTGTACTCCACAGTGAGAAACACCCTGATTGGATTCCTTGGCTCATTCCAGTCTTGGTTCACAATCTTCCTTTCAATAACTGCATTTTTCATTCTAAGGTTTCTAACTGAATCACTTTAATACCATTTGTTCTTGATTAATAATCTTCTGTCTTTGATGTAATTACAAAGTACATAATATATTTTCTTATTACTCCAATATTTCTAATTCCTCATGTACAGATACATAATTACATCTGTTTGAAAAATCTTCATGACAAAAAATGTCCTTGTCCTTGTGTATTTTATATTTGTTTGATAGCTTATCTTGATTGGGAGATTTTTTTTTTTCTGGTTAATCCTCTCTCTGTGTAGTAGTTTTAGGGTTAGTTACCTTACTCCGGCCCTTTAGGCATGCACCACCAAGTCAAGATGCAGTATCTTCTTTCAGCCACATCTACTAGTGACACATGGAAGGCTACAACCACATGCAGCAGGGTGTGATTCCTATTCTCACTCAGATGTCTCTTGTTCATCACAGAACCACAGACAAACAGCATCCAATGATGGATAGTTAATGGAATTTGTCTCATGTCTCCTGATAGTCAGAAGCTATAAACACTGATCTCAGCTTCCTCTGGAAAGCCTGGCTCAGGTATACTGTCTTTTGTGGAATGAGCAAAACCTTCCTCACCATCTGATATCTGAAGCATGACATCAAAGTATCTGTTTCCCATGAACCAATTGCCTTTAGCTTTTGGCTTCCATCTTTAAATTTCTGTTTTTTCCCCCAGGTCACTGATTTCTTAGTGTGCTATATTTTAGTGTAACTATATTACAAAAAAAAAAAAGGGGGGGGGGTTGAAATTATTATTCCTTGTTAAAAATCAAGGACATAGTATGTGAGCTAATTTTGCCATTTCAAGAAAACTATAAAGACAAAATTTCATGTACATATTTTATCACAGGGTAAATCTAAATTCCAGCTAGAAATTTTTAGACTAATTTTGGTATTAAAAGTAAAGTAAACTGCTACCTTTTCCTTGGAAGCCTAGTCTAAATCTTGAGATTCTAAGACTGACTTTCAACAAGAATGGGACTATTAGTTCACCCTCTCAAACCATGTGATTTATAGCTGCGTTTATTTTTTCCACTGATTTACTCATTATGAGAGTGGTGTATATTGACCCATAGGGTTGAGCAATGTGTGGATTTTGTAATCTTATCAAGAACATAATGTACCTATTCAGCTATTTTTGGTTTTGATGTCAGATTTTGATATTGCATCAAAAACTATGGATGTACCTAGAAGAAATTATATTAGCAGAAACAAGTCAGAAAGAAAAAAAAAAAACAAAAGTCAAATTGTTTCACTAATATATGGACACAAACGAAAGTACACAAACGAAACGAAAGTACACAATGGGGAGGGGGGGACCAGCTGGAGAGGCCAGGGAGAGGAGGAGGTTGGTGACCCCTGGGGATTACAATGATGTGTAATATATATATATTTAATAAATAAATTATGTATATATATAAATAAATTATGTATATAATAAAATTATGTATATATAAATATATATTAATAAATATATATAAATATATATATAAATAAATATATATAACTAAATTATGCATATAATAAAAAAGAAAAATAAAGTGAAATAAAGAGCATTAGAAGGAAAAAAACTATCATAAAAACTACTAGCTGTCTCACAAAATATATACAGGTTTTATGAGCTGAAAGTATGAAACTATGAAATATAACAAAGATCTAAGTAAATAGAAAGATATACTGTGACCATGGACTGGAAGAAAATGTAGTAAAGAATTTAAATGTCCACAAATTTGTCTATAGATTCAATGTAACTACTATCAAAATTGTCAGCAAGATTTTTCTGACATAGAAAAATTTATCCTAAAATGTATAAGAAAAGGGAAAGGAACCAGAATGGCTAAGCAAATATTGGGGGGGAATGGAAATGTGGGAATGGAATGTGGGAAATCACTGTATCTGGTATTAAACAACAGTAATCTTAATAATAATAATAGTTAGTAGATTCATAACAGGTTTGTTCTATTGGTGAATTAACATACATATATCAGTAGAACAATATAGAAAGCAAATAAATTTAGTTGATTTCATTTATAACAATTTGTTTGCTTTTGTGAAAATAATAACACAAAAGCAGTTCAGTTAGGACATATAGTCTTTCAAATAAACTGTATTGGATCAAAAGAGTATGCTAAATGTTAGCCCAAACCTAAACCTCACACATTAATGCAAAATTAATTCAAAATGATTATAGATTTAAATATAAAAGTCTAAGAGTTTTTGAGGAAAATACAGTCTTCAGGCCTAGATGAAGAGTTCTTTGATGTGATACAAAGAGCATAATATATAAAAGAAAAATTAATAAATTGGATGCCATCAAGTTAAAAATATTTTTACTGAAAAATATTCTGCTCCACTAATAAAAAAGAGGAAATACTTACAAGCTACCTGTCAAAGAGCTAATTTCTAGAACATCTTGGTATATCCATACAATGAAATGCTGCTCAACAGTAAAAATGAACTACTGACCCATGTAACTTGAGTGGACCTCAAAAAGGTACATAGTGTAGCCGGGTGTGGTGGTTCGTACCTGTAATCCCAGCTACCTGGGAGGCTAAAGCTAGGGATCACTTGAATCTGCGGGTTTGAGACACCCTGGGCAACATAGCAAAAACTAGTCTCTTTAAAAAAAAAAGTTACATAGTATAACTCAATTTCTACAATTTCTATAGCATTCTGGAAATGGAAAAAATTATAAAACAGATTAGCGGTTGCTAGGTATAGGGACAAAACCATTGAAGGAGGTAGGTGCAAATATAAAGAGCAAGCAGGAAGGAATTCTTGTTGGAGATGATGGTGATTACACAAATCCATATTTAGATTAAAATGTCATAGAGATATACAAATAAGTATAAATGCTTTTAAAAATGTTATATACTGATTAACTTTAGCCTATTGAAAATGTATATACATTTTCATGTTCTTTGTAGCAGTATTTGCAACTGCTAAATGTGGAAACAGAAGAAGTGCTCATCAGTGGATGACTATGAAGAAATTGTGGATGGATAAAGAATTATGGAATTGTGTTTGAATAGTGCAATATTACACAGCCATTAAATATAATTTTAAAACTGCCATTTGTAATAATATGTGTGGATCTGAAAATTTTATTCTATGTGAAATAAATCAGACCGAAAAAAAGACAAATAACATATGATATCACCTATATGTATTATCTAAAAAAATAACAATACTCAAGTTTATAAATAAAAAAAACAGATCAGGGTTTGCCAGGGGTGGGGTTGGGGATGGATGAAACTAGTAAAAGTTGTCAAAATGTAAGATGAGACAAATCATAATGACAACATTTTATATGTTCCTCCATCATAGGTATAGTTGATTTCCTCATCCTTGTGTCTTGTGTGGTCTTATGATTTGAACTGCAGAATGAGATTGCAGCAACTTGACTCAGACACTTGTGAACAGGAGTTTCAGTATAAGACTTTCTCAAACACTCTCTTGCTGTTTTTGTAAACAAATAGACTGGTCTGTGAGATATATGATGTTGTGGCTCTTACCATCCAGGCCAGTAAAGCTCCTGAAGCAAAGACATTTAGCTGACTGGCTGCTTACTGGAGCTGAGATTGACTGAAGAAATGCTCAGTTGATCCCAGTCTGAGTTACTGATTCATAAGGATGGATTGCTCTAAGTTGTTAAATTTCACAATTTTTTATTTTGACTGAGAAAAACTGCAACTAGAATAAAATATGAGTACTTCATCTAGGGTGGCATCTCATATAGCTCTAGTATAATATCAAAACCAGGAAATTGACATCCTGTTTTCACTTTCTTCATATAAATACTCAGAAGTGGAATTTCTGGATCATATAGTGGTTATATTTTAATTTTTAAGGGAACTTCTCTTTTGCCAATTTACATTTCCACCAATAGTGGACCTGCTCACCAACACTTGCTATATCTCTGTTTTTATTAATAGCCATTGTAATAGTTGTGAGTTGTGAGGTGACATCTCATGGGGGTTTTGAATTATATTTTCTGATGTCAGTGATGTTGAGTATTTTCCTATTTATCTATTGGTTGTCTGAATGTCTTCTTGGAAAGCTGTCTATTCAGGTCTTCTCTGTCAACTTTTTAAATGGGATTAGATTGATTTGTTGTAGTTTTGTAATTGAGGTTTATAAGTTTTTATATATTTTGTATATTACCACATTATCAGACACAAGGTTTGCAAATATTTTCACCCTTTCAACATTTTACCTTTTTATATTGTTGCTTATTTCCTTTGCAGTGCAGAAGATTTTCAGTCTGATATAGTCTCACTTGTTTATTTTTGCTTTTGTCTAGGAACCAGCTATCATAGGAAGAGCTGCAAATGTTGTGACTAATGCTTTTCCGCCTACCGTAACCACATTATTCTTCTCACTAGTGGAAAGAAATTGACCTGGAACGTCAAGGTTACCCTCTAATTTCTCATACATTCCCAATTCTGAATAAATGGTACATGGGTGAAAGAAGAGAATAATGTGTTTTCTTAATGTGCAAAATAATAGCAAACACTTTTCCATCTTGGGCTCAAATGGTACGAATAGTAAAACTCTTTAGAACAGGCCTAGTTAAAGTGAAGCCATGGAAGACTAAGAGACTAAGCTTAAAAACTCCTTAAGGCTTAGGACCATGTATGGAATTTTTAGTATCCTTAACAGGCTTTATATGTACAGTTAATGCTTACCCAATGTGGTTAGTGAGACTGAGAAACAGCACCACCAGCTTGCCTGATTACTACAGCCCCACTACCAAGTAAAGTGACATGGTGTTAATGAAGAATAGATAAGTCAGAGAACAGGAATCATCTGTAAAAACAAAAGATAGAAATGCTGCTCAGTCCTCTCCAACATGGGAGAGAACATGGGAGAGCCTCTCCAGAAGCTAGAGATTTCACAAGAAGCAGGTCTCAAAGCCACTGGGAGCAGACCAAAAGGCTATTTATTTGGGGGGGTTAGGTTTTTCTGGAACTCAAAGTTCAGCTCAAGTGATACGAAACATTTTTTCAATCTTCCAAAGATCTCCATGCCCTCATAGGGACAATTTTTGCATGTAGTATATCGCTTGTCAAATTCTCTTTTGCCTCATAATTGTGAAATGTTTGTACCCAAGTAAAGACAGTTTTATTCACTGGATAACAAATTAGCCTAAAACTCTTCAAAATAAACCTTAGCTTCTAAGAAACAAATGCTTCTTCCGCAGAGCTGCAAAAATTTCAGAGGTTATGTGATAGAGACTACAGAGTATGATCATTGTAAGAACAACAAACCAAGGTAAACTAATAAAAAGTTTTTCTTCTCAGAGAAAGAGATTTCCAAGGAGCCCAGAACTGGACTCTAGTCTCTCAGATTTCACAAATGTCACAGAGTACGTGAACTTGATCTACTACATGTGAGAAGGTCTTTTTAGTGAATTGCATGTAAGGTTGATACCAGGTTTCAATGAAAGATAGGGAATTATTAGAAGAAGAATAATCTACAAAGAGTATGCCTTGTGATATAAGATATTAGCAAAGAGATAGTATTCTAAATAGAAGGTTTCACATTGAAAGTAAAGCACATGATGTCCTCTGGGAAATAGAACTGATCTAAAGGACTTCATTGCATTATTGAGATCCTTAGTTTTTATCAAATTTATTCATGTTTCTAGTTCATCACCTATTGGATCACCGGAAGCATTTCGTTGCTAAAATAAAACACAATTATAATAACAAAAGCATAATTTTAATAATAAAATAAAAATAATGTAATAATCTCATATAGGCTTGAAGTTTTGTGACCTATCTAATATTCTCATGCAATATTTTATTTGGGTACCCCACAACAATTCAGTTAGTTAGGACATTATTATTAACTACATTTTACAAATGTCAGTCATCTACCTGGCACAGAGTTTGATCTCATGAGTATAGATTCAAATCTTCCTTTTCTAGGCTCCCATTACATTAGCATCCTACAAAGGGGCAAATATATTGCAGGCCTATCACAAGGAAAAGATGGTAACTAAAGTCAGAGGATCCAGAAACCAGTTAGAAGGGGGTCATGGGCCAAATTTGGCAGAATTTGAGCAACAAAATGATTATGACTCAAACAAATTAGGTCCTTCAATCCCATATAGATTTGAATAAAATAGGTGAGGACAAAGCACTACTAATCATAGAATTGCAAAGAAAAACTTTTAAAAACAAAAGGCTTTAATGGATGTTTAAATTAATCAGATGAAAGCTTTATGAGAAATACCATATTTGTATAGTACTAATGTATCTGATCAATTTCTTATTAATTACAAGGGAAAACAGTAAGTCTGCACTGTCTTGCAGGCCTCACCTTAAGCACATGATCCAAACTGACATCACCATTACCAGGACACACTGACCTCGTGTCTTCTGATAGGCTGCACTGAGAAAGATATAATATCACTTTTATGGCATCATGGGTAAAAATATGTACCTGAATCTCATCTGGACAAAAATTAGAAAAAACAAGTTAAGAGACTTTCTACAAAATAGTCTGTACTCTTTAAAAATGTCAAGGTCAAGAAAAGCTGAAGAACAAAAGTAACTAACTAAAGAGACAAAACAACCAAATGCTTTGTGAAAATCTAAATTGAGTCCAAGTTTGGCGGGGAAAGCTAACTAAAAAGGACATTATTGGGACAATTGACAAAATGTGAATATGACTGTGGATTAAGTTATAATACTTTGTGCATGTTAAATTTCCAGACTTGATATTTGTATTTTCTTATGTAAGTGGTAGCTGTTGTTCTTAAGAAAGAAATACAAAAGTACATAAGAGAAAGGTGCATAATGCCTCTAACTTATTCTCAAATGTTCCAGAAAAAATGAACCACTAAGTATTGGTTCTTGGATTGGGGTGAAGGGGAGCAAAAATTCTTTATATATTGTATTGCTTATAAACAGATGCACAGTTTTTCTGTGGTCTTAAATTTTCATGAGGTAAATGAAAAGGAAAAATATCAAAAATAACTTCATGAAGGAGCAATAATAAGAACAAAAATCTGAGAGAGAGAAATCAAATATAGATCTGTGTAAAGAATGAGTAAACTTTAAATTTGAAATTCTTCAAATTGAAAAGTTATAAGAAAAAGAAAATAACTTTTGAGATAGTAAACAGAAGTAGGAATAACTCTCCAAGCTGAGTAAAGGTCCATGTAGCCACATGAATAATTCTCACTATTGCTTCTTTTTTTTATTGATTGCACACACATATATATCTGTATATCTATATAGATCTATATATAGATCTGTATATCTATATAGATTTGTATATCTAATAGATCTATATATAGATCTATATAGATCTGTATATCTATATAGATCTTTATATCTATATACATCTATATATATAGATCTATATATAGACATAATCTATATAAAGTGATACATATATCACTCTATATAGATATATGTATAGACATATATATATAGATCTATATAGATATAGATCTATACATACACTGATATATATATATATATATATATGCAGATATATGCATTATATCATTGTCTACCCCGAGGTTCTCCCATCACCTTATCACCTGTGAATGATCTCATTCTTTTATGCCCTCCTCCTCCCCTGCTTTCTTCCTTCTCCTCTTTCCCTCTATATTTCAGTTCTATATTTTTGGCAGTTCTATATTTCTCTTGTCCATTTGTCTTTATAGCATACCGCATCTGTCATTCATTCTGTTCATTTAGGCACTTAATCCAGCTCATGCTTCTGTGATAATTTTATGACTGATGGTATTACCTTCTCACAAGTGGTTCAAAAGAGTCATTCACTTTTTAGGGAGGGCATTTTACATAGAAAAGGCGACATCTGCTTCAAGTAGGAAAGAACAAATCAGAGGTTTTTAATAATACCAGGTAAGGTTCAACTTAGAGTATTAAAAATGCTTTGAAAATTATAAAGTTATGATTATAAGTTACTGAGTTGATTTGGAATATTTTCTCACTTGGATAGTAACAATATTTAAGATATTATCAGGCTCACTTCTATAAAAGGACAAGCCAAGGCTGTCTTAGTTTATTAGGACACCTTTAACAAAACACCATAACTGTAAAGCTTACAAACAACGATGTGCTTATTTATTGTTTACTAATAAACAATAAACATATTTATAGCTCATCATTAGAAACTGGAAGATCAAGGAACTGGTTGATTCGAAGTAAGGATCAACCTTTCATTTCACAGATGGTTTGTCTTCACATGATGAAAAGAAGAAAGTAGCTTTTCAGGAACCCATTTATAAAGGTGTCAACCCCACTCACAAGGGCTTTCCTCGTGATCTAACCAACTCCTTCAACACCATCACTTTAAAAGTGAGAATTTCCTCACATGAATTCAGGGGGCACACAGACATTCAGACCATAATAAAGGGCAAAATGATGGATTAAAAGAGTCTTTCATTCATCTTTTTATGCTCTCTCAATGTACTGGGCACTATAAGTTCAAAGCTGAGTCAGATGCAATCTTAGCATCCAGTGAACTTGTCAACAAATAGAAAGGTTATTTTAGGACTCCTCTCTCAGTATAATAAAATATTGTCACTTAATTTCATATTTGCATTCTTGGCCATTTTCCCTAAAATTTTATCATTGTTCTAATTTTTTATCAAAATTTATATATTTCCATTGGCATCCTATTACCATTGTCAACATGTCTTTGCAAAATGTTCTCTAACTTCTGTTAACAGCACAATACAGGCAAAGGGAAGGTTATCTGCATTCTACAACCTTGCAAACAGGTATTCTAGACAGCAAGTGGCTTCCTTCAGAACCACTCAATAGTCCAGTTACTAGAATTAACTGAAGTCAAGGTTCTACTTGCAGACCCTGAGTGTAAAATGGATCCTGTGGCCACCATTTCATGGTCATTGGATTCCTTCACTCAAATAATTAATTCAAAATAGCCTCTATTTATATACAGTAGTCCAGACTCCTATTATCAATTTCCTCCTTTGTCATAAGCAAGTAAGTTTAACCATATCTTCAAGCCCTTGTACTTGGGTCTTTGGTGCCAGTAGCAGACCAGTATCCACTGGAAAGCAGCTGAGTCACTGCCAAGTTGAATATTCAAATGCTTTGTTCTGTTTCAGTATAATCTAGCTAACCACAGTTCCTTTCCACCATTCTTCTGCCATGTGCTTGTACCAGAGCCAGGACATCATCCTACAGAATGATGGTGGCGGGGGAGGGGAGCAGAGAGGGGAGAAGAGGAAATAAAAGATGGACCTTGGAAAAAATTAAAGTTCATGAATAATCCTCCATGCACCATGTTTTTATTTTTACATTTTTCTTTCATGTCTTCAAAAAATTCTAGCCCCTAAGTGCATAGTCATATGTGAGAATAACTACAAGGGTTTCCCACCCAAGAAGATTATAGAATTACAAACATGCATTAAAGTTCCTATGATCCTATTCCCTGAAGAATATATTTTTGGCTTAATGGGGAGGTGCAGAAAATACCTAAAAGGTTTGATCATCCAAAGAGAAGTAGATAGCTTTCAGCAGTTTTGTTCCCGACATATGACCAGTATGATCTCCACTCCATTTGCTCTCTCCCACTCACTAGAAAGAAAATAATTTTAAAAATAATATCTGTTCATTGAAGAGACAAGTTTTCCAGAACAAGTCTTCCCATATGGAAAGAGTCATGGCCTCAGGCCAGAGCATGTACGGAGGAGGGGGGCTTAGTGTTCTTGACATTTTCTCTTTCAATGAGTTCCAAATGCTCTGGTAGAAATCTTTTATTAGTCCCCAATTCTATTCTATTACCCATTATAGATATTAATAAATACTTTACCCCTACCAAAGATGTCAATAAAATTTCTTCAGTGTCCCCATATTGTTGTTGGAACAGTATGAACTTAGGCACAAAAGCATGGATATAGTGGGCATGAACTGGACGAACAGAGTTCATGAAAGAGTTGGAGAAAGAATACCTTTGGAATGGTGTTAAGAGGTGAGAATGACCAGAGTTTGAAGATATACATGTGGAGCATGAGCACCAGACCAGAAAGCTCAAGCTTTTTGTGTGGTGGTATGAAAATATGAATTATTAAAAGAAAAGAGATTGGGAAATCAACCAATGTTGTAGAAAGATAATGCCATATGAATGAAAAAAAGTCAAGTATGAGAATTAGTGTATTTCATTTCAAGTATGGAGTCCTGCAACTGAGTGACCATCAAGAACCAGGGAGGAAAAGCATTACTTGGAAGCCTCCACAAGTCTTTATGTGATAGAAAGAAGCTCATAGTTCTTGAAAAGACAGAAAACATTCTAGAAGAAATCTCATACATTCTTTCACATGCTATTAAATGACACAATGAGAAAAAAATCTTCAACATTTTTATCACAAACACAGATGCAAAATCACATAGCTGCACAGTTCTTTATTGAACTGACATTTAATATTGACTTAGAATAGTAAAGCATAGTTTAAAGAAAACAGCTATGTTGGGGTCTAAGCTAATATAAGTCATATTTTTGGATTTCTGAACTTTCATTTTCATCATGAAATGATGGGCTTGAAATACTTGGAGGAATGGAAAATAACTTTTAATGCTCTTTCCATCTAGTACCACTTCTGTTCACCATTCTTTAGAGAAGGTGGATAAATTAATTTTTCTCCCTGAAGAGAGCTTCAAATTTGTTGCTATTCACAATTGTAAGCTCTTTGGTTTTAGATTGGGTAGCCACATGTGAACTAGATTTTCTCCTGCTTTATGCCTGTTTTCCCAGCATAATTATAAGTAGCTCCCTCTTTCATTCTCAAAAGTACCACAGCTGATAAATTATATGGTCACCCTAGTTTTAGAAAGCTGATGAGCAGAAGTAAGTTGTCACGTAATTATGCAAGTTCAGAAGCTTAATAATATTCTATCATTAACTGAGTGAATACCTGGATGCTCATAGACAGATAAACATGACACATGACAAAGCTCTCCCTTCTTAGATAACTATTAATACAAGCATCATGCAAGATAAATATTACAAAATTTCACAGCTTAGATGATCTCCTTTCTTCTCCTTTCATCTGAAAAGACATTTAGAAATACAGTTAATTTATACCTTTCTTTTCTAGATGTATTGATGTCTACCAAAGATGCTCATCCTCTGGAGCGCCTCCAAACTTAGACATTAACCTTCAGGATGTCACAGCAATCCAGGGTAGGGTGTTATTTCCCTACAGTGTCAAAGTCATTTATTTTTCATCCTGCCAAACCAACAATATTTCCAACATGGAATATCATAATGCAGGAAATTCCAGTTCTAGGACTCAGACACGAATGGTCCTGCTATTATTGTAAAATTGCATGTGTCAAGAAGTAGTTTTTTCCTGTTAGAGGTAGACAGTACAAGTACAGCTTGTACACTGTGGTTCACAGAGGCAATGAAAGTGCTCTATGTTTTTAGAAACCAAAAGTGGGTAGCAAATCTAAAAACAATTCATTTAAATGGATTACTTTTTCTTCTGATTTTGAGTGTAATTTAGAAAAGTCTGTGTGATTATTGTGTTCATACTTTAGGAATCCTTGAAGGGAGTTTGTGGATTATACCTTTTGGACAACTTGCTCAAAAAGTGCTCAAATTCAAATAAGTTTGATATTTAGTACACTTTTATAAGAAGTAAGTAACACTCTGTGTAATCATGAACCCTTCCTAACATTATCAGAATTATCCTCATGATCCTATCTTTAGCCCTTTTGTTTTCTGGTACCTCTAACACTACTATGAAAATACAGCTTTTTTATGAAGTAACCAATAACATTATCAATAAATATGAAATTACTTTGAGAATAGTCAATAATAATATATTAAAATTTTCTGAGTTATTCTGAGTTAAGGAAATATTTTGGAGGGCAAAACAAAAGGTGTGCTGGAAGAACTTCTCTGTAAAGTATCTCATTCATCTTTTTCCTTTTTAATGATCTATATAATAGATGCTAGACATGTTACATTGAGTGGAAATTGATAGCAGGTCTTTTTTGCATTGACTAAACTGAACACATGAGTGTTCATATGTGTGGTTTGTTTCTATCTACTCCAGTTCATCATCATTTCAGTTATCTTTTCTATTGACTTTGAATCTAGAGTAAATAAAAGGATTTTTAAAACAACTCTTAGTAGCTTTAATAGCTTTAGTAAAATAAATACGGTGATTCTGTTTGGGGTTGTCCTCTGTTTTCTCAGCAGAGGTAAGTTTTGATATAGGTTTGCTGATCAGTTATTAGTAAGGCTTACAATAGGTAGAATATTCATGAATACCCTTTTTTATTCTATGAAATTATTTACTGAAAATCTAACAGTTTGTGGAATTATATTTCTTTCAGTAGGATATGTACAAATGAATAAAAAAAAGACCACCCCTTAATCTTAAAATTTTAAGATTTTTTTCACATATACCTAAAGTGTGTCAATTATATTTTACCTGGTAAGACAGTTATCCAAAATTAGCTGAATTAGTACAGTCCCAGAGTTAACTTCTGAAAAAATGTTGGATTTTCATTTCAACTTCAACAGGAGGGGAAATGAACAAAAGCAAATAAGTACAACTGCTGGTTGTATAGTTATGTCCATAATTATTGTGATTAGTGAGTAAAAAGTGAGGCATAAAGAAAGCTAAAATTTCCAGTTATGAAATTTACAAAGATGAAATGGGAAATTATAATTTCTCATTGCACAGTGTATTAAAGTTATCTGTAGGCTATCTGCTGGAAGTATTTAGTAGGCAATTTGAAACATAGGCTTTAAGAGGTAAAAGAAATACATAGAGATAAAAACTTGGAATTATATCAAGTATGAGATGCAATGAGATATTTCATGGCAAACTATAGAATCTCACATTATGCCAAATTTTAATGGCTGGGAGTAAGGTGTGGAAAGAAGAGAGAGGGGAAAGATGCAGACAGAGAGATAGGAGAGCCAGGAGGGTTTATTATCATAGAAAACAAGGAAGAAAAGAGAGTACGTGTCTTTGATGAACTGGTCTTGTGCAATATTGTCAATATTGCTGAAAATGAATTAAAGGAGATACAGAGGACACAGCAATGTTAATGAAAGACTAAACAGCACCTTGTAAGTAGGTCTTGTAAGAAGGGTTATTTTGTTGCTGCTACTGTTCTTGCTTCCATCTCCCAGAAGGAAATAAGTATAAACATAACTATTGTCATTAGATTCACCAATATTATTTTTCTAGTGTTAGTGTTAATGAATACCTCAACTATGTTCTATTCAAGTGAAAGATTGCTCCTTAATTGGATAAAAAATCCCTCACTTCCCAATCTTAGAAATTTGTTTTATGATTATAGTGGCTTGAACATTTTTTTGCTCTATCACACATAGACTTAAACACTAAAATATTGAAGTCTTTGGAGACTGAGTGAACACTTGTTTTGGAGTCTTTTCCTAAGTCTCTAAGTCAGAGTAAGGAGAGTAGGACTTCTAATCTGAGTGGTTTAGTCATCTTCAGATGAAGCTGCTAACATGTTGTCCTTTTTTACTACAATAAATTTTCATATTTGGAACAAATATGTAAATCTTGAGATTTTTACTCTTTAATTGATTAAATATGGAAAAATTGGATAACCCATGTTCAGATGAAATTTATATGATTATTGCTATGTGATGAAATGAAGTAGAAGAACGGAGAGAGAGGATAACTTCCTAAGATTGTTTGCCATCTATCTTTCAGTGCCTTCCTTGATTGCATTATTTATTTGCATTTAAATTTTTGTGGTTTGGAACTTGAAAACAACTTTTAAAGTCCTTTAAAAATAACCTAAAATATGAAACAATTCGTTAAAAACACATTTTTGTACAATTCAGTCAGCATTCAAGAAGCTATTTTATTTCCCTACTTTACTTCAACCTAAAAGGTTGTTCAACAGGAAGTGAAAGAAAAGTCCAATAAGCATTTCTTTCTCTTACAGAAACTTTGCTTGAGTTCTTGATGGTATGCTTCTTCTGGTACTTTCCCACATCAGGTGTTGGATAATATGAGAAGACTGTATCAAATATTGGCATCTTTTGTTCAGTAAATACTGCTTAGGTCCACTAGCTCTTTTGGGGACTTCAAATCAACCAGATAGGAATTTTGTACACAAGTATAATACTTATGAGAAGGAGGGATTGCAGTATAAAATACTCAAAAAGCTAAATAAAATAGGATAAAAGAAATTAAAATATCCTTTTTTTTCTTTTTTTTTAAATACTTTATTTATATATGACTTTCACATCTCTGTGATATCTGGGGAAAGAAATTAAATTTTTCATTTCTGTAACTATGATGAACAAATTTGTAGAGAAGAATACTAGCAAACATTAAGAAGTAGGCAATTTCTACCTCATACATTTTTCAAGCAGAAAAAAAGAGGGCATACACTCTCAACATACTTTGTGAGGTAAAATCTTCATACCAAGAAGTGACAAGGACAGTACAGGACTGGAAAATCACATGCTAATATTAAAATAGATCTAACTACATCTCAAACCAAGATTTTAGAGAAAAGACAAGAAAATGAAACATAACTAGTGAGATATATTCTAGTAATGCAAGTTAACTCAGCATTAGAAAAATCCAACCTAATTCACCATGTTAAAGAACAAAGTGGAAAGAAGAAACCTAAATTTTGATACAGAAAGAAATGCTAATTGAAAAAAATCAACAAGCATTCAAGATAAATGTTTAGCAACTTAGGAATAAAGGGGAACTTTCTTAGCCCACTTACAAATAGCTTTTCTTAAAACCAGGAATTCAAAGCAAGATAAAATACTTTCATCGATGTTGAAATTCTAAGCACAGTAGTGCCTTTAAAATGAGGAACAGGATGCCCATTATCACTGTTTTATGCAAGTTGATGTTCTAATGAATGATAAGGCCAAAAACTACATACACACGTGAATAAACACAAACAGTATAAGGTGAGAAAAAGAAAATTATAAATTATATAATTTGACAGTGTTAGATAAATGAATTTAGATAACTTGCCAGAGTCAAGACTAATAGATAGAAATCAATTTTATTTCCTTACATAGTAACCAATGGTTATCAAACAATGCTAAAAAGATATTATTTACATTAATAAGAGATGTATAAAGAACCCAGATAATAAATCAAACAAAAATTTTATAAGAATTTCACATAGAAAAATGAAAACTTTAAGAAACCCTAAATAAACAGAGATGCACTACCTTCACTAATTGAAAGAATCCACATTTTTAAAGATGATAAACATCCCCAAGTGAATCTAAAGATTCAATATATTTCTAATAAGCATATTGTTAGGTCATGTAAATGCAAAGCACTACAATGTTACCAGAAGAAAACCAGATAGGGGATTTGCCCTATCAAATATTAGAACTGATTTAATCTATAGTAATTAGAGAAATATTTAATGTATTTGTGGATTTTTTAAAACTGAACAATAGATAAAATTGAAATAAAACCACATATTTATCTAAAATAGATACATAAACAATAGTGTGACAGTTTAGTAAAGGATGAATTAATTAATTGGTAAATGGTACTAGATAAATATTTATCTAGAAGGAAAATAGTGAATATAGATTTTTAATTTAAGCCATTGGTAAAAAAAATTTTTTAGATGAATTAAGTACTTAACTGTGAAAAGTAAAAGTTTAAAATGTTTAGAAGGACATATCGAAGAATTGTTTTTGGACTTAGGTTAAGGATAGATTGCTCAAACAAAAACAACCCTTCACAGAAAAGAGAGAGATACAGTGATTTCAGAGGATTTCTATTAATCAAAATATTCCATAACAATAAAAAGAAAAGCAAAAATACTAGAAGATAGTTTCTCCATATTCAACTAGGAATTAATATCCAAAAATACAAAAGGAATTAGAAAAATAAGGAATTAGAAAAAAAGGAAAGAAAATAACACAACACAGTAGGGAACAAATGGCAGAATACATAAACAGGCATTTCACAGAAAAATACAACTTAAATACATTAAAATAATACCAGTTTATACAAAAATGGCAACAATTTAAAATCCAAACAACACAAGTTTGGTGAGGATGTAGGACAGGAACACTCATAAAAAGATGATGGGACCATCAATAACAACAACCACTTTGGAAAAGGAATTTGACTTCATTTAATAAAATTTAATTATCCTGTATCTTAGGACCTGCAACTCCCTCTCTTAATTCCAAATTTAATAGCCATAGCCTCTCAACTCTAGCAACTCAAAAGTCACCTGCCCCATCCTATGCCCATCTAGATCAATGTGAGGGATTTTTTGAAAACTCCCATGTGGTTCTAATATGCATCACAATCACTGGGATAGCTCTTAAAACTAGATTTCTGGGTTCTACTCACAGAGATTCTGAAATTGTGCAAGGGAGATCTTGTCAGGGGACACAATTTGACAACCAATGCTTTGGAGAAATCCTTGTATGTCTACACCAAGCTGCTTGCATTAATATGTTCCTAATATGTGAAGACCAAAAAAGGAAACAATCAAAATGCATTTCAAAAGAACAGATTTCAGAAATAGGTAGTATCCAGGCCATAAAATACTACAGAGAAGGTAAAGTTGCACAAATATTCATAGCACTGGTAAGTCTTCAATTTTACTCTAGCTTCTGCAGAGGCTGGCACTGTTTGAGCTCCAAGTGCTCCACTCAGGATGTATAATTATAAGAAAATGGAAGTCTAAGTGTGCTAAGTTATACCTCAAGTCTTACAATGGTGGATTGGAAATGATTTCAGTCTTATGTATTGTGAGTTGTTAGGAAAACTTAAGAATTCTATCACTATCAAAAAGAGTTTTGATCTGACCCAAACTAGATAGCCCATTAATGGGGTTAGCATCATTTGTATGAGTCTTTTCATTAGTACATTCACGCCACAGATCACCACCGAAACACACTATGTGCCCATCAACTGCTTGAGGTCCTGTGAGCACCACAAAGAACAGGATCAGTTGTTCTCTAGAAGGGGATCCAAAGAGTAACAAATAAACAAGAAAAGTATAGAATCATAAGAAAGGCCAAAAGATAATAATAAAAGGATCTGATAAAGTGATAGAGTATCTTCTCTAGAAGGGTGGTCAAGAAAAGTCCTTGACTGCAAGTGATTTTCAAATTCAGATTCTCTTCTAATGGGCATCTGTTCTAAAGTATCATTTCATAGGAGTAATGAAGGACAGCTGCCTGTGAGTCTTGAAGTAGAAGAAAAGAGACATGAAGATATATAAGCTTCATGTGAGTCCCTCCAAGCCTTGAATTCATGCTGGAGGTACATCTTTGTGCTAAATGTTGCCACCACCACTTTCTATGAAATTAAAAAAAAAAAAAGTACTAGAACAGCACCAACCATACAGTAAACATTTGATAAATTAGTTGGCTTTTTCATATAGTTTTAACTATCTCCTTTCTAATGTCACTGTGATACTTTTAAGTAAAATGTGTGGTTCAAGGATAGCCTATATACTGATTCCATACCCTGAATGAAAACCAAAACAAAACAATAAATCTGACAAAGGATGGCATTATACAGAAATATAACATT
This sequence comes from Uropsilus gracilis, assembly GCA_004024945.1. Taxonomy (NCBI): domain Eukaryota; kingdom Metazoa; phylum Chordata; class Mammalia; order Eulipotyphla; family Talpidae; genus Uropsilus; species Uropsilus gracilis. The sequence goes on from PVHY01003183.1 coordinate 58,244, forward strand.
AAAAATTGTATTATTCTTCAAAAGCTCATCTTCCAGCCTTCCTTAATCATCACGCAAATTATTAAATACCCACCCCCATTGAGACCCTGGATACCTCACTCTTAATTCCCCAGTCCTCTTTGAGTTCTGCTGTGAGTACAGAAATAAGGCTATCCATGAGCCCATCAATTTCATAGAAAAGATTAGTGTTGACTCAAATTATGACTACAGGAGTTACCTAGTGACTCAGGGTCTCCACTCAGTAGATTACAATGCTATCTCTTTACATTGCTATCTCTTTACCAAACTGTAAACTGGAAGGATTAAATAGTGGCCTGGCTCTTTGGGTTTGATTTAAGTCTCCCTCCAGATTTATCTCCAAAGAGAAAGCTGTGTTTCTCTTCTGAAAGGAACATGGGAAAAGGTTAAGATAAGGGAAAGTCAGTTTGAAGGGTGTTGTCGAGTCTGGTTTTATTATGTAGGTTTTCTTCCCTTATTCTCCCCTGCATGGCTGCTGTATGGCCTGGGATGCCAACACAGGACCTCAAAGAATATGCTCATGAAATGTCAAAGTTTTATTATTTTCTAAATCCATCTGGGAATTTGAAACTCTCTAAGTTTCTGTTGTCCTGTGAAAATTCATGAATGCATAGCTAACTGCGTGGGTGTTTTGAAGTTCCCACTCATCAAGCTTTGGCAGGTTTCAAAAAGATGAAGGGGAAGCAAGGAGGGCGGGGTATCCTGTTGGTTGCTCTTGTTCTCAATGGAGAGTTGACCTTGCGTTTGTCTTTTCATCAATGACTCTAATAAGAGTCATTTTCTGGGGGGTGCGGAAGTGCAGTGGAGGCAATGGAGGACTGTGGGCATTTTGGTGCTGGGAAATCTATGGTAACCGCACCTGAGGGAAAAATCATAGAGTGCAAAAAAATAAACATGTATGTTTATGAACAAAATTAAAATAAATAACAATAATGTGTTGGCCCTGAAACCCTTATGGTGACAACAAGCTTGTGCATGACCGGTGGAGTCTAGTAACGTTGCCAGCTATTCTTAACCCCAAAAGAACTGCTCTTACAGATTTATTACCACAAATCCCCTGAAAGCATCAATCTCTCTGACACTAAAAATCTTCCTTTAATTAATTATGAATTGGATTATATCCCCCAAATTCATAGTTTTAAACCTAAGTTCAGGAACTCTTTGTTTCTGAATTCAATTGCTGACATTTCCAATTGACATTTCTATATCCTTGTCCACAAATAAAACTACATTGTAATTTTCACTTCTTATTTTCCTTGTACAATTTTAACCTCAAATTCTTATTCATCTCATAAGATATGAGAGAATATTCCTCTTTTATTATCTAAAAGTTTGAACTTATCTGTTCTACCTATTTCTACAGATCATAACTGTTCTCGTATAAAGAGATAAAATAGAACAAAACCCAGAAAGTATATTGAAAAAAAAGTTATGGTCTTCTAAAGAGTAATTTTTTTAATCTATAAATATTAAGGTTTTTCAAAGACACAGCTTTTGTCTCTGCTTTAGCAGGAATACATTTGTTACTCTGGCATCCTCACTCCTAGAACCATTCCTATACATTGTAGGCATTTAACAAGTATTTGTTGAATTTTTTAAAAAATACACAGAAAAAGTATACAGGAGAATGTGGCTAAAGGTTGATTTAACTAATACCCATAGCAGAAAACAATAACTACCAAATGAATGGATCTTTCTTTCAAGAAGTAAATTATATAGCTTAAGAGAGAAAATGTCCAATTCTGATCCCTTAGAAGAAAAAGATCTGTAAAGATCTCAAACTCATAATAATTTCCTTACAAGTCCTAGGGTTTTAATGAAGACAGCTTTGTTTTAAATAACACATGATAGGCTCTGGCATTAGAGACATAAATGAGATCATGAATTTGCTATTATTTTTCACTGATATAGATATATACATATATAGTCAATATTTGATCTTATAACATGGAGCACTGAGCCATCACTATTGTTCATTTTCAAAACTGAAGTTGCTGATGTGCTAGAAGTAAAAGGGACCTAGTGAGTGTAAAGACACAGGGGAAATGTTGAAAAGACAATGAGATTTGTACACATTGCTTAAGATACTAGGTTGTCAAAGAGAGAAGTGGGGCCAACTCTATTTTCAGGAAGAACTCTAGTGATGGGCAATTCCTGAACCTCTATTCCTAAACCAAATTTAACAAGGATGGGTGAGAAGTAAAATCACAGCTGCTGAAAACAGAAGGTAGATAAGAATGTATTCCCCAGACCAGGAAAGTATTGAAATATCCTTGGAGGATAACAAAAGAGTAAATTTAGGCTCATTGAAAAAAAAAATTTCCTTGAAAATAGTTAATATCTTCAAGGACCTATTACTCCAAAGATGTGGCAGGTCACCAACAAAGGTTTGAACAAGATTCCAAGAAATGTACAGGTGAAGAATTCATTCTCTCAAGCCTTAAATTGAGGACAACTTCTTATCCTGCATCTATTTGCCAGCAGTCAAGCACCAGAGTGGCTGTTCTGTTGACATCAGGCTACCATTTATGGCAGATATTCTCAGAGCATATTGTCATATCTGCCTTGTCCGCCTACTGAAAATGTTAATATTCATGCCCTCAGAAGGAAGGAGCAGCACAGATAAGTGAAATTTCCACAAATCAACTACAAAAATATGAGGATGTGGTGATGATTCCATTACCGCAGGAGGTTCTAGGGCCCCTGGGTGACATCAGGCAAGTTAGTTATTGCTTGGTTAATACAGAGAAGGAAACAGTTATCCGATGCGTGCAGTGCATACATACATCACCACATTTAGTCCTCACAGGAATCCCAAAAGAATAATATTATAATTTCCCCCTTTCACAGGAAAGAGAGGCCAAGCTCAGAGAGGTTACACGTGAAGTTTAGTTTCAGAGCCCCACATTGCACAATGGAGATGTGCCTATTTCTACGGTTGGTAGTCTTTCCACTATATTGTTTCTTACAATCCACCAAAAGGAATGAGGAGGTGATGTATCATAACACACCACAAAGTGCAAAGGCTTTACCAGTTGGCTGTTGCCAGTAGGCAGCTGCCTCTCCACAGCTGCAAGGCTGCATGGTTCCCATCAGCAGCACAACACCTAACAAACTGGCTGGGAGACAGGGCGCCTGACCCGCAGAGTCAGCAAGCATATGATCCTCCTTTACACTCACATTTGAGATGCACGTCAGGAGCTAGGAAAGTTTCCCTGTTGGGGAATCCTGCCCCATTTAGTCACCCTGATATTGCATAATAGAAATGGCATTTCCAACATCCTGGCACGCAAACTGTCAAAAATAATAAGAGCTAGAATGTTGGCAGCCAGATGGCCGTTAAATAATCAAACTTCAGTACCTATTATAAAAGTCAGAACTCACAGAAGTTACTGCCTTCAATTGTGCAGGGTGCTAAGTTCCAAGGAAAGTTGTAGCATCACACTTGCCATCCTTAAAAAACCACAACTCATTTTGTACAAAGGACGTGGAGTTAAATTTATGTGTTCTAAAGCACCCACCTTAACACTGAGAAGCCATGCATCTAACATACAGCTTGGCTGACACCACTGAATCCTGATTGAGTATCTCAAACGCAGGCGACGCATCAACTCACACAAAAATCATTGCCACCATCTCCATGTAAAACTGTCGAAATAGCCCTGTTTAGTCATCTCTGCATTTCCTTTTCCCACCTTCCCACACCACCATACCTCCCCTTGCAACCAGACCCTCTTCTTGAAGTACCTGTCTAGCTGTATAGTGTCCCTGCTCAAAACCTTCCCCAGCTTCCCACTGTTCTTAGAATAAAGCTAAATTCACATCATAGTGAGTGACCATCCTCTGTCTAATCACAGTCCACTCTCCCCAGCTACCACTAAGTTTATGTATTTTTTCATCCCCTACATATACCTCCCTGCTTTAGAACCTTAGCACATGCCATGTCCTAACCTGAACACAACCTTCCTCCCTACTACCAGTCCACCACCTCAGCCAGGCTAGCTTATTTTCACCCATTATATTGTTGTTTCAATGTCACTTTTTCAGAATATCCAAATTATGTATCTACTATGACATCTGTTCTTAGCGTCCTCTTGTTTTGTTTTCAAGATCTGTGGAGCTCAAATAAGCCATCAAGACAACAATACCAAATGCTTCATATAAACCCACCCCATTCCAGCTTCCACACCATCTTCCACACCTCTTGTACACCTCACCAGCAAACATTGCCAAATGCCCACCACTTCAGGAGTGTGGCAGAAGTCCCCTCTTAGTCGGTGTGACTAAGTAGGTGTGCCATCATCCTTACTTGGCACCTGTTGACCTACTGTCTGAAGGGTTTAGCTGTAGATTCATACCCACCATCAGAATGTCAATCAATATCTAAGCTCTAGGGAACTGAAAGCTACTGATTAAAAGCATTTTCTCTATTCTCATGCTTTTGTGCTCTCTCTCTCTCTCTCAATCTCTCATTCTCCCAGTCTCTCTCGGCCTCTAGCTCTCTGTTTCTTTCCATCTCTGTTTCTCTCCATCTCTCAGTGTCTAGCTCTCTGTCTCTTTCCTGGAATTATGTAATCAACTTATTTTCAGCTATATCACAGGAACTTCTTATCAAATGTCTTATATCTAGGTTTGTCTTCCATGTAAAATATGAGTCACTCTCCAAGTCCAACTTTGTTCACACCTCAGTTTTCTCCCACAGGATGATGCTTGATGTCTTCTCCAAGTATTGTCAGTATAAGTCTCATTGCTTAGGCACAGATTTTCACTGCCAGTCAGAGTTAGAGAGCTGTTGTGTAGATAAGAAAATTTGACAATCAAGTATGATCATTGGCATGAGCATTCCACTGAATTTACTAAGAAATCAGATAATAGAACAAACTTAGATTTTATTCTCAAGAGAGACTGGTTTTGTTACTCTCACTAAAAGCAATTGGCTGTTGCCCACATTACTGATGGAATTATCTTTCTTCTACTATTGTGACTTAATACTTCTGAGCTTTAAATTTTCTTTAGTCTTAAAGACACCCTTAGAGAAATGCAGTTTCTTGGTGCAGGATTCTGATGAGTAGAGTCCCAGGAGATATTGGAACTGATCTCGCTAATATAATTTAAAGAAATGCAGAACTAGGGGAAAAAAAGAGTAGTTTCTAGGAGGCAATATTCCTTAAAGTCATATTAGCATATTACTCAAGTTTAACACCCAGAATGGTCTGATGCTGAAATCAGTTGGTAGAGAAACAAATTGCACTTACTTCCTTTTTTTCCCTAGTTGTGGTTAAAATTATGCCACTGTTCATTGTGAGACCTTAGTGAATTGCTTAATTACACAAACCAACCTCAATTTGGCCCTCTTTCATAAAACAAAGATTTCAATCTCTTTCCAATGTCACACAATCTGTCCACTATATGTATGTAAGTACCAAAGATAATTTCAGAAAATATTTACTTTAATCTTGAAAAACATAAAACAAAGAAGCAAACCATTAGTTTGCCATAAAAACAAAGTCAAAGGTAGTAATCATATTTACAACAGAAAAGTGTGAGTTGGAGAAGAAAATGTTCTATTATAGCATTTTAATTAAATATTTCAGTTTTATAAGTAATAAATGACTGTATTCTTAAAAGCATAGGACATATGAGCCAATGCAAATAATTCCATACACTTAGAGTTAGGCGGTCTGGGGTCACACTCCATCACCATTGGCTTATTACAGACCAGCTTATTCTGTGACTCAATTTCTTGTCCTATCAAATGAGGACTAAATTTAGCTTTTAACGAGCCATGGGATATGCCACAGACTGTAGTAAAAGCTCAAAGAATAAAGTGGGTTAATTTTTTTTTTTAACGACTGGAAAGTAGGGGAGAAAGGAAGCAAGCAGTCTCAAATGTAGACACACAATGGGCCCATTCCTTCACCATCCTTTATTTAATCACTCATCAAACATTAATTGAAATCTATTGTGTGATACAATCTTGCTAGAGTTTGTACTCATCTTTAAGTAAGGAAGTGAGATACTTACACAGATAAGAGTGCAACAACAAGTTAAATGCCAGACTAGGAGGAGTCAGGGCTACTTCCAGAAGAGGCAGCATAATGTCAGGCGTGAGTTGGCCAGGGGGTCACAGACATTAATTCTCTCCAAAGACAGGAATGGCAAACACAAAGAAATGGCTGTGGGATAGCATGTTTACTTGACAATCTAGGATTGAGTGTGCTATTTGGCGCATAATAATGAACTGCTCGGTAAGGTATGGGAGAAAAGAAACAAAAGCTTTTCCAGGTATGAGGGTAAGGTAGAGGATCCAAGAAGAACTGAAAAGATTGAAATAAACACAGTGGGAAGCAAAGGGATGAGATGTGGAGTATTAAAAACATCAGGGCTCACAGATGGATAATGGTGGTGTGCACAGAGCACTGGCCATGGAGTACCTACACCTTCCCCCATGGTTCTCATTTAGCCACAAGCTACTTGCACCACCTGGAGTGAATCACCTCCAGGTTCCTCAGTTCTGTTTCCTAAGTTCTAAAATCAGGAGATTGGATCCATTGATCTCTAAAATCTCTTCTAGCTCTGCTGCACTTAAAAACATTTGTTAATGCTCCACTTAATGCTGAGCATTATACTATCAAGGGAGTCAAAGATGGAAAAGATTTTCCACTGGTTATGCTTCATTTGCAACTCCATGTGATCAGATCCATCTTATCCCTTTTCTGCCATGCTCTATGCTCCAGAAGCAGAATCCTACTACATCACTCCAGCTCCCTTGACTTCTGATTGATCTTTACTTTCACATCATGGAAGTGCTTCTAAGCACAATGGATTAGAAAGGGCAGAAAAAAAAGTGATTGGACTATTTCTCCTTTTGTCCCTTCCTCACTTCATCTCCAAGGTCTGGCTGTCATCACTTCAGGGTAACAACTCCTGGTGAACAAGCCATGTTCCATGACTCCAGTCCACTCTAACAGCAATAATTCCTCTAGTCCCTAATGTGTCAGGATTCTCACTTTTTTAGAATCTGAGTATCTCTACTTCCTTTATACCTGCCCTCAATTATACCACATAATTAAAATCTCTTCATTTTAATAAATTTATAATGAGGATATATTTCATAGGTTCTGCCATGGGGCAGCCCTATTATTTGTGTTTTTCTCCATCATATGGAACTAATTTATATTAAATGACTTGAATTAATGGAGCTCACCTATGTATGAATGTTCCAGCAGTAGTACATGCCACTTGATAGGACAACCATGGTGTACCATCAGTGGTACATGCAAGCATGAATGTGTTCACCATGTGAATAGAATGCTGTTTCCAGTAGCCCTAACAGAAAGTTAGAGCACAATTAAAAAGGCAGATTATTAGTGTCAATTTTTTCCAATATTAAGTGCCATGGAAAATCAAGGCAGAGGCAATACTGAATTGATGAAGTAAAGAGACTAAAGGGGATAGACAAAGTTTAAAATTGGGATATGAGGAATAGTGGTAAACAGAGATATGGAAGAATAAATCAAAGAGTTTGCTTTTGTTGCTGATAACACTATTACCATTTAAGAACAATTTTCCAGATATATGTTCTTAAGAACAGGGATGTCTTCCACACTAGATTAAAAATAGTACCTAATAGTTTGAAGTAGGGATTGCAATACCTCTGTTCTCTCTTCTGTTGGTCAAGAGGATTTTGAATATTCGAGGCCTTTTGGTTTCCATATGGATTTCAGTAATTTATTTGTATCTCTTTTAAAAATATCATTGGAATTTTTATTGTAATGCATTGAATCTGTAGATTGTTCTTGGTAGGATGGTCATTTGATAATGTTAATTCTTCCAATCCATGAGCAGAGAATGTCTTTCCATTGTTTAATGTTTTCTATTTAAAAAAAAAAAAAAAACTTTTGTTTTCTTTGTGTGGATCTTTCACATTTTTTGTCAGATTTATTCCCAGGTATTTAATTTTCTTTGATGATATGGTAAATGGAGTGATTTTTTTATTTCTTTGTCTTATGATTGATTTCTTTTGCATATAAGAGGCCACTGTTTTTTGTGTATTGATTTTGCATTTGGCTACATTACTGAGCTGGTTTATTATTTCAATTAGCTTTTCTGTGTTTTTTGGGGGGTTCTCTACATAAAGTATCATATCATTGCATACAATGATAGTTTTGTTTCTTCTTTCCCTGTTGATATTCCTTTTATGTCTTTCTCTTGCCTTATTGACCTAGCTAGAACTTCCAATACTGTGTTGAAAAGTAATGATAAGAGTGGGCACCATACCTGGTTGCAGATCTTAATTTAAATGATTTCAGCTTTTTCCCATTAAAGATGATGTTTTTGTGGGTATGTCCTGAATGGCTTTTATTATCTCTTCAAACTATATTACAAGGCCATAATAATGAAAACATCATGGTACTGGAACAAAAACAGACAACCAGACCAATACAACAGAATCAAGTGCCCAAAAATAGAACCATACATATATAGTCAACTAATTATTGACAAAGGAGCAAAAAATATATTGAAACAAGGATAGCCTCTTTAATAAATGGTTCTGGGAAAATTGGACCACCACATGCAAAAAAAAAAAAAAAATTTAACCAAGACAACTTTCTCACACCACGTACAAAAACCAACTCAAAAATGGAGAAAAGACTTGAATATGTACAACCTGAAACCATAAGATATAGAGGAAAATTTGGGCAAAACTCTCCAAGACTTACACATCAGAAACAGCTTTCAGGACACATCCATAGATGGTAAAAAATAAATGAAGGAAAACAAACTGCTGAGACAACATCAAACTAAAAAGCCTTTGTATAGCAAAAGAAACAGTAACCAAAACAAAAAGAAACCCAACTGAATGGGAGAAAAATCTTGCCCTTCATACAAGTGATAAGGGTCTGATAACAAAGATACACAAAGAACTCACACAGTTTAACGAAAACATAGCAAAAGCCCAGTCAAAAAATGGGGAGAACTAAAAAGACGTTTCTCTAAAGAGGAAATACAAATAACAAATAGACATATGAAAAAATGCTCCACATCACTAATAATCAGGGAAATGCAAATCAAAACCACACTGAGATACCATCTTATACCAGTAAGAATGGCCTATATCAGAAAAACAGGCAACAAGTGTTGGCATGGATGTGGAGAAAAAGTAACTCTCTTACACTGCTGGTGGGAGTGCAAACTGGTTCAGCCACTATGGAAGGCAGTGTGATCCTCCACACTGAAAATAAATCCACCCCATGCTATTGAAAATGAATCTACCATTTGATACAGAAATCCCACTACTGGGGATCTACACAATGGATACAAAAACATTAATTCAAAAGGACACCTGTCCTCAGATGTTTATCACAGCACTGTTTAGAATTGCCAAGATAAGGAAACATGCCAAATACCCCAAAACTAATGAATGATTGAAAAAAAAAGTGATGTATTTATACAATGGAATATTATTCTTTAATCAAAACCAACAAATATGAAGCATTTGTGATAACATGGAATCATATTGGCAAAAATAAATCAGTAAGAAAACAACAGGAGCCATATGACCTCACCTATAGATGGAAATAGGGATAAAAAAACAAAAGGCCATGAAAAACCCAAAATAAGTAGACAGTGGAGCTGGGGCAGGCTGTTAGGAAAGGGGTGGGGGAAGGGAGAAATTGGGGAAGGGATGAGCACAAGAAGATTGAGAGGAGGGCTCTCAGGTGATGGGGTGGAGAGAGAACCCCAAGGAATGAAGTAATGTAATATTTAAATATATATGTATTTATATGCATGAGTATGTATGCAACAAAATGATTTGAAAAAAGAATAGCATACAATAAAATGTGAACTGCTGTGAGAAAACATAAATTTTCAATTGTATTTTAAACAATTTGATTTTGCTCTTTTATGTAAACCATTTTTTTTTTAGTGTATTGGATTAGGGTGCAAATGCAGCAATTTGAAATACATTCCAACTCTGTACAAAACACAAAATTCTTAATTTGGAATTAAAATGTAGTTGGCAACCAAAGATTAGCAAAACCAGCAACTACTATAGCAAAATGAATAAAATTATTTCTTAATCTGTCCATACTTAACATCATCATTCCAAAGGTCAGGACAAAATTCCTCCCTTTCTCCATTGCTACTTATGGTGTTATACAGAAGACAAGAGCTTCCTTTATAGAGTTTAAAAAGCATATGCTTCACTACTTTGCCACTGATATTACCAAGTTATGACAGTAGAAAAGAGACATTGTATGGAAGTAGCAGTGACACAAACTAGCACTCAGAAAACCCCACAATGTGGAAGGTCAAGCTTCTGTTTTCTGCCATATTCAATAGATCAGTTCCAAGACCTCAAGATCTTATAATCTTCCTTACTAGAATCCAGCAGAGAATTCTATAAGGAATTCTTAGAAATTCTTAGAATTCTAAGGAATTCTAGAACTCTTAGAATTCTAAGGAATTCTATAATTTCTTACTAGAATCCAGTAGAGAATTCTTATAAGGAATTCACTCACTCGGGTAAAATCATGTCAAGAGAAAATCAAGTAATTTTATAACAGAAAAAGCGTTATAAGAAAAGCCTCTAATTCCAGATCTTGAACAGATCATTTAATCACACTGAGCCTCAGTTTCTTCATTCATAACCCAGAATTAATAATATTTCATAAGTTTGTTTAGAGGATTAAAGAGTATCATGTAGGCAAAAGGCCTAGTGCAGGGTGTGCCTTGGAATTGGTTTGCAAGGCGGCAGCCATTATTTACCTGGCATTATGCCAATGCAGTGATCTCAGAAATTCTTTTGGAGTCTTAATCTGGACTGTATCCAAGAGGCTTGAGATGATCTGAGATGATTACTTGTCATTTTCAATCTAGTGAACATTCAAGTGTCCCAAATCCTCAGAGGCATTCAAGGAGTATTTTAAAGTCACAACTACTCCAAAATCATTCTCCAAACTAACAGGCAAGTTAATAAATGCTACAGTTAGTTAGTTTGAAATTTCCATACTAAGTGTTGGAAACACTTTGGAACTAGCCAAATGGATGAGCAATGACTGGCTATCTCACATTACTTTACTTTATCCCCTCTCTTCTCTCTCTCTCTCTCTCTCTCTCTCTCTCTCTCTCTCTCACACACACACACACACACACACACACACACACACCAATCAGCTGTTTATACCAGAAATTGTCAAATTCTACTGACTGAACCACAAATTCTTTTTTTTCCAACCATAACTTGATGCTGCCAAGTGTCTCATCCTGACCCGCTGTCAGCACCCTACCTGGCACACATCACAGTGTTAGTGGACTACCACAATTCTTACATCACCACACCAGAGTCCATACTATGAACCATCTTTTTCCCCTTTCATTTTTAGTTCATAAATCTCCCACCTACTATCTCTAGTTTGTTGTTTTCATTTGTGTAGCAGAAGTGGGAGCCTAAGAAAAGCAGAATTACATGACAGGAATGAAGAAGGAAAAAAAAAACTTCTCGAGGCTCAGACAGCAAAGTCTAGAGTTGTAGGGTGAAATTAAGCTAAATAGTTTAAACTGACATTCTAATAAGCTTAATGTATGTCACTAAAAATAATTGCAGAGATAAATAAATCTATCATCTGAAAGAGAAAAAAAAAAACCTTCAGGAATAAAAGGAAACTCTTGGGAAAAGAACCTTTCACCAATTATATATATACCTTTGCCTCATCTTTGGAATTACCTTTTTAACTTCTCCATAAGATTGAAGTTAGACAAAGAGAATTAGTAGGATCAATTCTAAATATGATATCCTGTAACTTATGCTAAACAAAGTTAAATTCTAAATAATCTGATCAGAATTTACAAGAAGTTTAATATTATAGTTACAATTCCTTGAGTCCAACATCTGTGGCTTTGTCCTTTGCAAGAATGTTGATCAGGTACTCAAGATACTCAAGAGATGTTCATTAAATAATTAATTTAACAGAGGTAATATCCATCAGCCTAGCTGTCTTAGAGACTCTCATTCTTCTCCCTAGTGTGAGGAATACCATGAAAATTCAGTGATCTTAGCAATTCTGAAGAAGGGCATGCAAGCTGTCCTTGCTCTAAATCAGAATTAAGGCCCATTCCAGAGTTACTAGGTAAAAACTAAAGACTCCAAGAAAGATGTAAGGTCCCAGGCAACTGAGTGAGTCTACCATTCTCACAATAAAAATAATGATAAGGGGAGCTAAGCTTTCACAACTGAGGAGTAGCTATCCCTATGAAATATCTAATATCAAAATCATATACCTTTAGATGAGCAGTCATGGACAGAGAATACTTGGGAAGGAAAAGTCTTTTCAGTCTTTTTAAAAGTAAAACCCCAACTTTACTTTTCCAGACTCAATAAATCATGAACAAATTAATATGTCTCCAGTCCTCCAGGTCAGAGTTCTTGACTACATTCTGTGGAACATGGAAGCAGGTAGAGATGAAGCTACAGATAAAAGGAACACCTCCTCTCTCTCTCTATACCCCTCTGTCACACTAGAGGGTGGTCAATAGCACATCTCTCACCTGTAATCCAGCTTCCTAACCTCTTTGTTAGGAATGTTTGAATGTTCCAAAAGACATATGACCTATTAGTAATGACTGTTGCCCCTGAAGGTAAATTCTCCTGTTATCGCGCATCCCCGCATCCTGCCTGCTGCATGTCACAGTATGCTTTGCCACTTCCTCATTACATTATTGTAACATTTCCTTGTTGGGGTATATAAGTGGCATCACAACTTCATTAAAATTGAACCTGGACATCCTTCCCAGTATCCCCATTCTGTTGTCTAGCCTCACAGATTGTCATCAATCTCTTCTGTTTCAATTTCTTCTTCATTCCACATATGACTCCTAACACCATTCCTCTTTAGTATCCTTTTCTCAGTCTGAAACATATTTATTTTAAAATGTCTGTGTAAGATAAATAAACTAGACGTGAAAGCCAGAAAATGAACTCACACTGATATGAATATTTAATCTATAATAAAGGAGCCAAGAACGTAAAGTGGAATAAAGATAGCCTTTTTAATAAATGGTGCTTGGAAAACTAGACAACTGCATACAAAAGAATGAAACTATCTCACACCATACAGAAAAATCAATTTAAAATATATAAACGGCTTGGATAAAATCTGAAACTATATAATACATTGAAGAAGATGTAGACAAGATGGCATAAGTTTTAGTGATGCCCTTAGGGATTCAACCCCAACAGCAAGGAAAACAAAGAGAATGTAAGCAACTGGGACTACATCAAACCTAAAGTTTCTACACACACACACACACACACACACACACCCCTAACTATAATGAAAAGACACCTAAATGAATGGGAATGGAAGAAAATATTTGCACACCATATACATACTTCACAAAGGATAGATATCAAAGATCTTTAAAGGAATCAGATGATATAAAATCAAAATATGAGCAAAAGAACTAAATAAACACTTCTCCAAAGAATACATATGGACTGAAAATAAGCACATGAAAAAATGTTCACCATCACCTATTATTGGGGAAACGCAAATCAAGACCACAAGGAGATACCATCCCATATGTATGAGAATGGTTTCTATCTAAAAGATCAAAAATAAGTACTGGTGAAGATGAAAAGAGAACCCTCCTACACTGCAGATGGGAATATAAACTGGTCTAGCTTTCACGGAAAGCAGTATGGAAATGTCTTAAATTATTAAAAATGGTCTTCCACTTCACCCAATAATAACTCCACTTCTAGTGTTAGTTGCAATATTCAAGACCACTAAGTTAACTTGCACTCCCATGTTTATTGCAACATTATATACAATAGTTAAGATAGGTAAACAACCTCAATGCCTCAAACTCATGAGTAGATCAAGAAAATGTGGTGTGTGTGTGTGTGTATATATATAATACATATATATTACATATAATGAAATATACACAATAATCAAAAAGACAAACTCATGCCATTTGCAACAGTCAGTAGAGATGGAAGTGATAATGCTATGTGAAATAAGTCAGAATGAGAAAAATAAATACGAGATGGTGTCACTAATATGTGGAATGTAAAGTAACCAAACTAAGACTAAGATAAAGCAAGCTTAAAACCAACCCTGGAATGCTTACTACAGAATTGAAGCATCAGTTGGGGGAAGGGTGCAGGAGGGGTGAGAACAAAGAGGGAAAGGTGTATGGGTGATATGGTGGTGGATGCACCGCAGTAGTATTACCTAATAGTGTATCCAAATATTACCTCAACTAAAAATAAATTTTAAAAAATGTCTGTGTTCCCTGTCAATGCATAGATAGTAAAAAAAATTTAAACAACACACATTATTACAGGAATAAAAAGTTGCCCAAACATGCAGGACAACATACTAAATTTCAAACACAAAATGTGTGTATTCCCCTCTTATTTTCAAGTCCAAGAATTGGAGCAAATAAAAAGATTAATAGTATGAAACCATTAATGATGTCATTTTCTTATGATAAATGCAGAAACTGGGCAACCTGGAAACTTCTAAGTTCCTGGCATGAACCACAGTGCCAGCAACATAGTAAGTATCCCATAAATAACGATTGAGCAAGTTAACATTGTTGAGAGTCATAAAAGTCATTACTTTTCACAACTTCAAATGGCAGAACCCTTGTATGGCAAAGGCTAAACTCTTTTCCCCATCCAACTCATCCTCTATCTTATCAAGTCACTTCCCCACATCAATTTTGCTACTGCTCTAATGAAAAAGAACATTAAAAAGGGGACGAATGAGTGACCCCAAAGGCAGAGTAAGGAGTTCCAATAAGAATTTAAATGTAAAATCCATTTTTTTCTATAGTAGTGGGAATGGTTCTGATGTTATAGCAGCTTTCAAGAAAGTGCACCCTAATATACAGAGACATTAAGAGTCACGCAGAACTCCTGAGTCATTCCAAGTGAAGGAATGTGAGGGATAAAATGTAACAATTAATCATGCTAACAATTTTAATATCTTCTTCATAAGACCTTCAAGGGCCAAGGTAGAGAATATCAGCATTTGGGCTTAGATTAAAGACTGGGTAGCTAATTTTAGAAACAATTTTGAGCCCCTAGCTTTATAAGCATTCCTTAAAGTCCAAGAAGAAGAAAGAGTAAAAAAAGAAATATTTTAAGTACATATTTTCCAGTCCACTAAATTTTCCAGTGCCAAGTTCAGTGCCCTTTTTAAGTCTCCCTGTAGTTTTTTAACTTTTAATGACAAAGATTCTGCCTTCAACTTTTTTCTCCTTGACTACACTGACATAGTTAATGTCTCCCAAACTTTGCTGAATTACTTCTAGAAAAATTTGCCACACACTACTTTTCAACAAAGCTAGTATCTTCCCTTATCTTCCCTTATTATTCCCTACATATTCTGGAATCATTTATGCATTTATTCAGTAAATACTTATTTGGTACCTGCAGTATACAAGTCATTGATCCAGCCACAATGGCATGTATAAGGACAAACAGTCTGCTGTGGAAATTAAAGGGAAGTGCATTCATCATCTTCTATCCCCCCAAAACAGAAGCCATTTGTATTTCAAATAAAAGGAATTAAATGAGAATTGATTACACAAATGCAGGAAGAATAAGTCCATTAGGGGGAGGGTGAAGCTGCCCAGAAGTAAATAACAGCCATCACTGCCATCCCTAGGCAGAAAGAACAAGGAGGTCAAATCCCCAGAGCCCAAGGCCAAGGACCACCCATCAGAAGTTGGAATTATAAGGGAGTTGGAACCTCAAAGGAAATACAGCTCTCCTAGACACACCTCTCGAACCAGAGGGCTTGGTGGGGAAGACCTGGTTCTACAGGTCAGTACCTCCCCATAGGAAACCACCCAGTATGAAATCAGTTGCCACGGGTGTGGGCTCGCTCAGTCTTGAGGTTCAACCCATGTGCTCCACAGGAGAGCAGAGTAAGGCAAGTATCTGCGAGCAAGTGGCCCATACACCACAACATTGACAATAGTCAATTTTGGAATAGCCAATGCAAATTAGCAAGACCACTGAAAAACAAATGTTTTATACACTTAGAAAAATTGCTTCATATGAATCACAAATGAAAATACATAAAAATTTACAGAAACAGGATAGTTATTCCGTTTAAAAATTACTGATGCTTTATGAAAGTGGTAACACATTGAAAATCTGGGGAAAACAGAATTTTGAAAGCTAAACAAGGTAGAGAAATAATTGTTTCTACATATTCTGGAATCATCTGCTGGGACCATATTAATGAAGGGCATAAGTAAGAAATGTGAATTTTTCCTGGTAGATGACAAGTCAATGAGGATTTGGGGTTACATAAATGATAAAATCAGCTGCATTCTAGAGGTAGTTTTTGTAATATTGGGAAGAGATGTCAGGGGAAAGGTGATACAATCTTAAACCAAGGGATGACTATGGGTCTGCGTGAACTCTTCTCTCACAGGTTGAATGTCATATATTGGAGTGAACATGCGAGCTTCCTGAGATTATGCGTGCAAGAGAGGGGAGCAGTGAGAGAGGGAGGAGGTTTCAGAAAAGCCTTCAACATGGAGCAAAAGAACATGAGGAAATGGGGAGTGATAGGAGGAGAAGAGACAGAGAATATTGCATTTCAGTGAACAGTGTCAATAAGAGTATATGAACAACTATGTAAAATACAACAGATCCATCAAGAAGAATGAATACTGGAAAAGTATGGTAGGATTTTAAATTTTATGGAGGATTTCAGGAAGTATCTGGAACTAAATTTGAAAACAAAGATTTTGGGTTCAAGGCATATAAAATGCCATGTCCTACATGATGCTGTCAGCCAGAGGTTATTCCTACTCTCATGTTGGCATTTATATAGTTTGTGGTGTCTGTGGCTTTTCTATCCAGCATGATCTTTCAATTCCTACATCCTCTGATAAATACCTCCTGCTCTTGATACTTCCAAAGAGAAAACACAGTTATGTCACAATGCCAGAAAAAAACCCAGTCTTCCATGGCCAGAAAAATGGAGTCAAGCATACACAATTTGACTTCCTTAGGACTTGCCCATTAGCACACTGTTTTAAGGTACTATGGGCATTACAAGCAAAGACAGACCTATTAAGTCTAACTAGCAGCTAATTTTTACAATGAACAAAACCTAGAGAGCCTGATTTTGTAATAGGCTTCATCTGCATATTTTCCATTTTTTCTCCCTCAATTCTATAGAAAGCACTGAAGATGAGAAAACAGGGGTTAGAATGGCATGTTTGTGAACTAATGTGTTGCCTTCCAGAAATTCAAGCATTCTAAAGAAAATATTGTCCATGGTACTAGGTTTAAACCACTTACACTGTAATTTGAAACCCTATGCAATCTGATAAAAACCTTCTTCTCCAGCATTTCTCTTTCTAACCATTTGGGACAATAATTCAACAAACA
The DNA here is from genome assembly GCA_004024945.1 of Uropsilus gracilis. Lineage (NCBI taxonomy): Eukaryota > Metazoa > Chordata > Mammalia > Eulipotyphla > Talpidae > Uropsilus > Uropsilus gracilis. The sequence continues at coordinate 75,693 of PVHY01003183.1, forward strand.
TTTGTCAAGCACTCCATTCTGGGCACTATGCCAGTCATTGCACAACACACCCACCAGCCTGGCCTCTTCCATTTCAACGTTACTGCCACTACTGTTCTGCTGATCAGGCTCCCCTCACCAGGAATGCCTCTGCCTTGCTCTGCACATATTCAAATTCTTTTATTCAAGGTAGCATGCTTGGTGGAGAGGAGCAAGGCCTTTGAAATTTGCTTTCTGTTTGAACTCAGCTCTATTGCTAGCTTGAGCAAGTATGTTTTTATAATTTTATTTTTCTATTGACTGCACATATATATTTTACATTATTTCATACCCCAATATTCTCCCACCTCCTTGTCACTGTGAACCATCATCTTAATTTCTTCTGCCCGTCCCACCCCCAATTTATCCCCCTCCCCTTTCCTTGCTCTATGCTTCAGTTCTACTAACAGTTTATTAGTTTTAAGTTTTATTTGTTCTTTTGTTTGTTTGTTATCCCTATATCCTGCATATTGCTGAGTTCATCCAGTATTTCTCTTTTCCTTTCTTATTTCCACTAGCATGAATCCTTCTAGTTCCATCCATGTTATCACAAATGCATCAAATTTGTCTTTTCTGTTGCTGAATAGTATTCCATTGTGTAAATATACCACAACTCTGTGATCCATTCATCTGTTTGGGGGTATTTGGGTTGTTTCTATATCCTGGCTATTGTAAATAATGCTGCAATAAACATCTGAGTACAAGTTTCCTTTTGAATTAGTGTTTTGGTATCCTTTGGAAGTGGGATTGCTAATTCAAAAGGTAGTTCCATTTTCAGTAGTACAAGGGTTCTCTACACAGCTTTCCACTGTGGAAAGTAGCTGGATCAATCTGCACCCACACCAGCAGTAGAAAAGTTTTCCTTTTTCTCCACATCCACGTCAGCACTTATTGCCGTCCCCCCCTCTTTTTTTTTTTTTTTTGATACAGGCTAATTTGAGCACCTTTTAAAATATTTCATGCTTCTTGCTTCTGTATAGTGTTACTGTGGTAATTAAAAGCTGATAGAAAGTGCTTAGGAGAGTATGTAAAGAACCACACCAGCAATTTAATAATTGTTGAATGAGTTAAAAAGTGGCAGTAATGCTAGTAGTATTTTAATGCCCAGCTGATGATGCATGTCTTTCAAAATACTTTCCCAGTAGCCCAGCTCATGATCCCATCTTGCATAGCTTCTTATTATATGCAGCCTTGCATATTTGTGTCTTGTCTTATGATATATTATGTGGATTATCTCAGTTGCTCCCAGGGAAATTCTAGGAAAGATGGTAAATATTAGTTCTCTCGTGACCAGGAAATATCAAGGGTTATAGCTTCCAAAACATAAGGAAAGTATCTATAGAATCTTCTCCTCAAAGGATCTTTTAATATTATTCCTCTTTTCCTCAGGCTGGACTGACTTAACTTCATTCCTTCATTATAAACTAAATATTTATAATTCCACCAGTTCATTGCCTCACAGCACCTGCAGATCATCATAGCTCCAAAATTTTCTTTAAGTACGACCTAGCTGGGAGCTAGCCCAGAACTCTCTTTCCCTGAACTTGACCCACAGGCCAGACTAGCCTGTTTCTGGTGAGTTAGAGAGCCATCAACTGATGTTTGACCTTACAAAGAAGTGATCATAGCTTTCAGAGGTAATCAGCAAAGAATGCCAGGAGAAAATGACCCAAGCAAATAGAAGCACTTGCACTCTCCTGGATGGCAGTTTCGCAAGCAAATGGACAACTGACAAGCTGGAAATAGCATATGTTCAGGATTAGTGATAGTACTGGGAAATGACTTTAGTCTGCAAGCTGGACCACACATCTTTCACATTTGCTTGAGGAACCACTGCTCGAAACAGATAAGTTTCCCAACATGACTAACTTACTGAGTGACTATCTTTTTGCCTCCTTCCCCCTCAGGCTGACAGGAAATGAGGCATCATGAAGATTTGAGGACCCCACTGATGTGCAAGTCCTCTAGAGTATAAGTGGACACTGCCTTCAGCCTAGTGGACTCACCATGGTTTCTTTCAACATCTTCAGAACTAAAGGGAAATGCATCTAACAGTTCCATTCCTTTGTGAGGTCTGAGCCAACTCCAATGCTGGACTGACAATAAAAATTAAAGCACAGAATCTTACAAGTTACACCTTTAGTTTCAAATAAATGGACTATGGCAGTTAGTCCTTCAACATCATCCATTCACCCAACTCCTTTTCTGTTTGTCACTGTTTCCAAGTTATGACATATAGAATGTAGGAAATTCCTAAAGAATTCAGAAGTCAGAGGAATTTGAGAACCTCATTCGAATATGCTTCCTTGAGTGGGAAAAAAAATAATTACAGCTGAAATTCAGTGATGACATGAAACTGGGTTCACCTAAGAAGCAGTATGCAGAGGCAAAACTATCAATAAACGTGTCCAGGAGACCAAGGAAGGACCCTCTTTTTTGCTAATATTGTTTAGATGTTCTGCAGGGACAACACCAAGTCTCCAAATTAAAATGTATTTCCAGTGACTTTTGAAACAGGTTTAAAAAGTCTCCCAAAACTGTTAAAAATTTTATTTTCCAGGAAAATTCAGTGAATATGGATCTCTGTAAAAGATCATTTTCAAGAAGTTAAAAATCTCCTACAAAAGCCTTGCAAAGAGCAGCAGCATACACAACATGGATGAATCGAGATCATTACCTACCTCGCTGTTGTTCCAAGAAGTAGTTGTGTGACAAGTTGGTCATTAAATCCATTGGTTGAGACAGTATCTTTATAGATTCCAGATAGAACTACATTGAGGGTTCCCTTTAGTTGGGTAATAACCTGAAGTATAAAGAATTCATTATCCAGCAAAAGTGCTGACTCTTCTGGATGGTATTGGATAATGCACCTTTCTTATTACCTCTTTAATTATCATTTTAATAACAACCCAATAGTCAGCCAAATGCCTGTGCTCAGGCAGGCCCAGAATTGCACTCTGGGGTGGGGGAAAAGACAACTTTCTCCCAAAGTCAACAGTGCTCCATGGCTCTGCTTCTACCTCACACAGGGGCAGGTTCTGATGCCATGAAAAAAATTCACCCCAATACATGGGTCCTATTCTGGGCTGCCCTGAAAGTTGGGAAGGACAAGGACCATTTCAAGTCACAGGGGATTGTCTATAGAAACTACAGCTCAATGTGAAACTCATCTAATTTTACAGGAGTATTGGGCAAGGGGGTGAACCCTAACTCCATGACAACCTCCATCATCTTTTGGTGCCTCCATCTTCTAATCTGTAAAAAAAGAGTTGTGCACCAGATATCTCAGGAACTCTTCTAGCTCCACTTCTTACCACTTGACTCTCTTTGTTCAAAGAAACATATCTTTCTTGTTCACCCTGTAACCCCAGCATTGAGTGCAGTTTTTAAAACATAAGATATATTGAATGGACATTTTTTTAATGTATAAATAAATAACTCGAATAAATAAAATGTTGAAATCTATCCAAAAGTGGTGACTGGATCACATAATTGAGGACAGTGTCCTCTTTTACCCTTGATGATAAAAATCTCTTGCATTTTTGTTTTATTTTCCTGGATAATACCCTTTGTATACTGAAAACCATCGTCACCAACTAACATGACATAAATCCCCCACTAACAACTTTTAGAAAGAATGTGTGAATAATCCAACGTGTGAGACACCCCCTGGTACAATGTAAGTCATTATGTGGAAAGGAACATTGAGATAGACAGTGATGACTTGTGATTAGAGGTTCAGATGATGAAAAACCATTCTGGAAAAAAAAGGACAACCCAAAACCTGTTACACAGAGATTCTCATTAAGATAAAAATAGACAGGGCTGGCCTGAGGAAAATTATGAAGGTCAGGCATTCTTTTCTTTATTTCCAAAGTTCTCTTTCTAAGTCCTTTCCCAAATTCAAAAAAGGACTCATCATTTACCACATTTGCCAGTTTAAGTCTTTAATCTCTTATTGTTCAATTAAAGACATATGTTAAAGGAATTTCAGACAATAGAAAACAGATGAGGACCTCTTGGTTGGAGAGTTCACTGAAAGGCAGGGAGGTCTTCATACCTCTGATACTCACTATACCTACAACTGGTCTTAAGCCTAAAATTCTTGTAGGAAACTTTTCCATTTCTTGGTGGAATGGGGATTGGAGTGTAGTGGAAAGCAGAAGAACCCTTATCCAAAATGGTAAGGAAGTGTCTGGTCTAGTGCATCTTTCTACCTCTAACTGAGCTCTCTTCCTTTCCCAAGACCAGTACAAGACAGAACAACCTCAATTCCCTTCAAATGATTCATGGGTTATTTCCCTCCCAAACTTGCCCCTCAGGCAACCTCAGTTTTTAGGGGTTTTGATAGTCCCATTTTGATGTACTAACCCTAATCTGACATGGCAACCTTATTTTTCTGAACAAGGTCCAAGGACTGACACATGATCTGAAAAAAATAAAAAGAGCATTTGAAATTAAGTTTGTCATAATCTTGAAGGTACCCCACAGAATATAAGACCAGGCAGCTTGAGGTATTAGGTTGGGGTACAGAAAATCCCAGTGTTATACAGAAGGAACTAAGATTAAGGACAAGAGAAATTTACTGGTAAGATGTAGGGTTTAAGTGTGACTCTAGGAATGTTGATGATGGTAACAATGAAAAAGGACATAGCTCCAAGGAAAATTACTTATAATGAGACCAATTATTAGTATTAGCAAGGTAGACAATGAGGAATGATATTTTTCCTGTAGTAAAAGTTAAAAAAAATCAAAATTAAATGCAATCACTGTAACACTAAATGTAAACACACACATTCATGAATATATGGCAAATTACCAAGCAAATATACAAAAAAAGTTTTGTGTGTATATATATACATATACATGATCACATTTATTGTAGTTTTATTAAGTGATAATGCTGGACTAAACTGTTAAATCTTCTAAGGTTGTATATTAAGTTTGTCAAATTGCAACCAAAGAAATAAAAATATTAGTCAAAAGATAGTGATATCATTTGTCTAATATCCATTCCTATATTCATATCCTCAGATATCATATAAAACATGTTGCTTTATTTTAAACATCCATCATTTTATCATTTGATACTATATCAATATTTTAAAATAAAGTAAATTTGAGAATTTCAGAGGGATTACAATTCTCTCTGGCATGGATAGCATAACACAGTATTTAAGAAAACCCATATTGTTGTCAGGTAAACCTGAGTGTGAGTACTGTGTATGATATGTGTGAACTTTTGCCAAGAGCCAACTCTTTACTATATAGTATGTTCTTCTAAAACTGGCTATACTAATTGCCAACACATCAACCAATGACACTTCATAAGGACTGAGGTTTATAGAATCTAAGAGTTGAGAGAGGTTTTTAAATTATTCAGTAAAAGCCATCTCATCATTGTTGTACAGATCATCTCTTCTTATCCTGACTGCAAAAAAAAAAAAAAAAAATAACCTGGAAGATATTGCTAAAGGAAAGCTAATGGCATAGCCAGAATATCAAATGTGAGCAGTATTTCAAAGATCAAGAAAAATGTTTAAGCTATTTAACTTACACTGGTCCACACAGGTAGAGACTAACCATATTTCTCAGCACCTTAGTCTATGTAGGAGCTCTTTAGATTTAGATTTATACAAAATAAAACAGTATGCTTACTGACATTGGTATACTGTTTCTTAGAGTTGTTTATCTCTTTTTTAATTTATTATCATAACTACTGATTTCGATTGAGTTCCAGCTTGTGACAAGTACATTTGGCTGTATGTCTCTATCATCTCTGATCATTGTAAGAACAACCTCCAAGATGTTTACTATTATCTCCCCCATTAAACACATGCTGAAAATGAGACTCAGAGAGGGTAATGTGCCCAGTATCACAAGGCAAACAAGAGTTTCAGATACCAAGTGCAATGATATTTTTGCAGAATAATAGGAGTGTAGTATCAGTTATATTCCTATGAAAATTTGAATCAATATCCTTCAAAACAAAATCACCAATCCTTAACTTACTCTATGGCAAAAGGATATTCATTGATATGCCTGGAATAAAAATAAATAGAGCTCATTATAAGAATAAGAAATCAAAGCAGTAGTAGTAGTGATGATGGTGTAATGATAGCAAAGTAATTATAGAAAATAAAGAAAACCTAGTATTTCCCTAGACTTTTTTCCAAGTGATTTTGGAGAATCTTCCTTCACTTGATATCTTCCAAAAGAAATAGTTAAAATATAGGTATATTTTCTATTTCCAGAAGAAATAGATAAAGTATAGATATTTTATCTATATCTGTATCTATATCAACCAAGACTAGCAGCTGGAATATTCCACTAGACAGTGAGATTTCACAGGCTATACAAAGACAGGAGCAAACCATGTTCTCTAATGCATTTCTCAATCTTGGCAAGTATGCAGATGTTTTATGGATGTGGTCATCAAAAGTCGCTGCTAATAAGAGACTGGAATCTGTGACTATTACAGCTCTGGTAACAAATCTTCAGGACGATATCTCTCACCGGCAAGTTCGTTCACTGCAGACAACTGGTTTAAGACTATTATTTCATTCTGGTGTGAGTTTAGAATATATTTTTCATATTGGCCTTAAAGCAAACACATACAGCAATAAGCAAAGGCCAGAACCTAAAGATCCCCACTTTCCTTCCAGTTTCACCAGATTCCTGTGTCTATGCGCAATGACAACATATTCAATAAACATTGAATGTGTATTGATAATTTCTGTAACACTGTGCTGCATGTAGTGAGAGATGCCAGTAAATGATGACATGGCTCCTGTCTAAATGGAAATTAAGCATTATGGACTCCGAACCACATGTTACTAATTGTTAGCTGTCTCTGAAGTCCCTACTTTCTCTTCCTCAGAATATCTGTACCCCTCATCCCCTAGGCAGGGTGTGTCCTTGCCAGGATGGCTGCGACAGTAATGCTTATCTGCCTTCAGGTCACTGCTCAAATATTACCATTTCAGAAATGCCTCTGTAGAGGGCACAGGGGGCAGTCCTCATCCCCCTGGTTTCTTCTCAAACTGGACAAGCAAACAAATTAACATAATATAGATTTTTCGGGAAAAGATGAAATTTAATTACATATATATGGGAAATGTATACATTCTAGAGTAATGGGAAAAATGTATATCCTGAGCTAAGCAATGGAATAAGAACTTAGGCTATAAACTAAGATGTGCTTATAAAGGTGAGACTTTATGGTTAAAGACTAGAAGAAAGGGCTGGGAAAAGATGTGCCCCTGCTCATAGTGACAATGATGAGAAATGGAGATGCAAGACTGCTGTTTGTGTCTATCTCCCTGCGTGGCACCACAGCCAGTAGCACAGGTCAAATCCTTTAGTACCCAGGATACACTGAACCACGGTAAGTTGTTACTGTATTGTGTCACTCCTATCTACACACACACACACACACACACAAGAAAAACCCAGGTCAGATAAATGTGAAGAACTAGAGTGTTAAAACTGAAATCAAAAACTCATCATGCCTATGGCAGGATCCCTACTCCTTTTTGCTGTCATTAAAAAGAATTACCAGTCTATTTTTGAAATTTCAAGCTATAACTTGTACATTTCTATAATATCCACTATCTTCAAAACTAGTGAGAATGCTGAGTGCTTGCAAACCCTGCAGTGAAGTGTTCTCCTGTTCAGGACTAGTCCCACATACCCAATAGTTGTCCTTCTGAGTAAAGGTCTCTCCTTGCTACATAAACAAAAAGGTGAGAAACAATAAATGCAAATGTCTTTCTACAGAATATTTTCTAACATCTAATGTAATTATTAGTATCTTTTCTTATCCAGAGCAAACTTACTTTAAATCACATACTTTATCAATGTTGTCCAAATAATCCTCTAAGGGAAAACTAGACTCTTGATCTTTGGGAGCTGGGAGAACATACTGTAGGATTCAATTCCAAAACGAGGGCAAAGTGAGAAATTCAGAAGGGCAAATTCCTAAAATAACAAATGTGTATAATATTTTCACTTGCAAAGTCAGTTGCTTGACTTTTCTCTAGTGCAGTATTGAGTTAAATGCCTTTGATGGGTAGGAAAATGAGGTAAGTGATCAATGTACAGATACAGAGAACCTAATAAAACCTTGGGATATTAAAACTAAAAAAAAGAGTTTAGAGTGTCAAGGAGAGAGATGGGTCTCACATGATAAGGAGGGAGTGACTTCCTGTGACAAAACCTTGCTTCTAAATCTTCCTTTTAAATGTGTACCCTATCTTAGTTCAGGTTTCTCCTATAAAAAGTTTTTTCTGGAACTATCCTTACATCTAGGTAATCTGCATTCTTTAAAGCTATGGTAACTGTTTCTCCAGAGAACCACAGGGCCATAAGTGACCTTAGTTCCACATACCAAAGTAACACTTATTAGGAAAGACCAACTCTGGTTATGTTGGACAAAACTAGTCTGAATACTATGGAGGAAACTGTGCATACATCTTCTCCAAATATCCTATAAATAAGATAAAAACCCTTTCCTATTCTCACACCATAATTTAATTTTTATCATCTAATATCATCAAAAAATACAAAATATGTTTGTTTATTGTCTTTCTCTTCCCACTAGAATGTAACCTCTATGACAACAGAGGCTCCATATGCCTTTTATTTTCTGTTGATTGCCCATTACTGACACTTAGGAAGTACTTAATCAGTTTATGTTAAATTAAAAAAAATGCATAAGACAAATCAAGCTGCTTTCTAAGTCCAGAGATCAACAGTCTCAACAAAAGAGTTAACTTATTTCTAAAAAGCTGGCTCTGTCCACTGCAATAGTCAAGTGTTTTCTATTTTTTCCCTAGCATTTCCACTTTACTGCCCATTAACAGAGTTCTGGATGAATTTATAGCGAGCTTATTAAAGAGGAAGATTTGGATCGACATATCCAGGCTCAAGATCAGACTTGTAGTAAAACCAGACAGGCACTAAGTGGCTGTTGACTCCACCACAACCCCAAATTTGATCATAACATGGAAATGAGAGATTAACTGGGAGACAGTGAATCAGGATGCTCAATCTCATTGACTACAACTTATTTTGAAAGTTAAAAGTTTCATGGAATTTTGTTTCCTCATTCTCAATGACCTAAAGCTACAGAGAGGTTAAATGGGTACCCAATATCCCACTATGTCTCAGTAGAAGCACTGGACATAAAAACCATATTTTCTGCTTAGGATGAACACTGAACACTCAAATTGAGAATCTTGCAGGAGCAGAATAAATTCAAATGCTACTGGTATGAGACAGAAGCAGAGTCCTTCTCCCTCTCCCTCTCCCTCTCCTTCCCTCTTTTACACAGAACAATGGATATAGAGTCAAGTTTTCCAAGTTTTCTGTTCAGAGAATTCAATTTATTGTTGTAAAGATAAACCCATCTGCTCATCTCTGGAACCACCACAAGGAAAGCTTGAAGAAACCAGATCTTACTCTTCCATTTCCTATAGTTCCAAGACAACCCAGATGATGACATGCTTTCCATTCTTCACTTCACCAAGATAGAAGTGTCCTTTAAAATACTGTTCACCTCTAATAAAGTATTTGAGATCTTTAGAACATTATGCATTATCTTCCTTCACTGAGTAAATGTAAGTCTTCATCCTTTAACAATTAAGAGAATAAGACAAATTATAGGTGGAGATAACTGAGGAAAGGCAGACAAATAATGTAATCTCTGTCACTTGGTTATAATTTTACCACCTGGTTAGTCCCTCAGTATTAGTGCTCTTTCACTAACCTGCCTGCCACCTTTTTCACAGTTGGCATCCAAAGTGGAGAGTGGTCTTGTGAGACTTTGTCCTCAGCTTGTGGAATGTAATGTACACGTGGGTAGAGAGTGTCAGGATTGAGTTCAGTTGTCAGACACTCATAAGGCATTGGAGAATTTTTCAGTGGTGTGGGGACCTCCAACTCCCCACACTGAAACTGAGAATCAGAATCTTCTCCTCTGTCCTTTTGTACCTGAAAAGTCTTGAGCCATTCATTAGACTGATAAACTTATTTTCTCTTGAAGGTCCATCTCCCCCTTGAAAACTTCTTGGATGAATGTGTTCTTTCCTTTCTACATTTGCAGAGTGCCTTCCATAAAACTTATCAAATATAATCTGAAATTGTAGATTGCAGGCTCCAACAAAGAACCTGATTTACTGAATATTATACCATCAATGCTTAGAATATTGTGTGTTTAGTGCTGAGCAACACTAAATCAAATGAACACTTATCTGTGGTCTAGAGCCTTTGTTCTCCCATCAGAGTAAGATTCTCTAGGGCTGGAAACATCTGCAGTTTTTCATGAAATCCTTACATTAACCCTTCTACCAATAAGAGGTTTAATAAATACTTGTTAATTATCTAAATAATAAACAAACATATAATAGGATAACAATATTAAATTCCTTGATGCAAATATAAGTACACAGCAAAAACATTAAATAAATGCAGCTGAAATAAGTGGGCAAAATATGAAATAAGGTTGTAAAAATTTAAGATGCTAAGCAACTAGTCATCCAACTCCACTTTATAATCATATCAAAAGATTCATGTCACAAGTATATCCTAATATCTTATAGTTTGTCATCTTTAAAAAAACACTGACAAGCACATCTAAATGTTAATTGCTCATCTGGAAAGCACATGATAAAACAGCACGCAAGGACAGGATGTGCCATTGGCTGACACGCCTGAGCAGAAAATAATACACTTCTCTGCAATATTGATTGCAGTTTCTGGTGACACACAAAAACTTCTTGCAACACAGAAACACTTACATGTAAACTGATTGTCACCAAATCATCATGACAACAGTCAAGAAGAGAAAGAAAGAAATGAAAGCCTTAAACTCAGATCCCTAATGGTAATTTTACTTTACAATTAACTTACATCTAATGTTCTTATGTTTTATATATATATATATATATATATATATATATATATATTCAGTGAAGATATAGAAAGCAGTAGGAGATGGAATTACACCTAAGCATGGTTCCCAACAACCAGCATACTCTCCATTGCCTTATCAGACTTCTTTTATAAAACACAAATTTAAATGTACAAGTATCATTAAGAATTCAAGACAGCTAACATGAAGCATTAAATCCGAAGTGGAGAGCTATCTGGAGAGTGGGGTCCTAAGGACACTGGCCACCTGCTCAAGAAATTGGCCATGAACCCAGGAAAGAAAGCATCACTTTGGGCAAGCATAAGAGACATGGGAAGTAAATCAACCTGAAAAACAGCTTTTAAATAAATTGAGTGGGAGTTGATTATGAACTTGGCATGGATGGGTAGAGTGAAGCAAAGTGAGAAAATGGGGGAAAGGAAGTATGTGAAACTGTGGAGGAGGTTTCCCAGACCTCCTTTCAGAAAGATTTTGCTATTCAGCTACAAGAAAGGCCATCCACTAGCAGCTTCCAAATACTGGCACCTTCAGGGTCTGCCTCAAAAACCTCTTTTGCCAGGTCACCCTCAACAGGTCCATAAGCAAATGTTTCTTTCTGCTCATTAGGACAATCTCTTAGGAGTTTCCTTTAGGACTTTCCCAAGACTGTGAGATCTGCATTCTTGTTTCAGATGCCCATTGTCCTCTTTCCCATTTCCTCTCCCTTTTAGACTTAGGGTCAGAGGCAGGGTTAGGATTAGTATCAGGGTCAGGGTTAGGGTCTACATTGGGCTTTGGAGACTTTCCCTATCCAGCTGTTTTCTCCTCCCTTTGATCTTTTGCAGGCATTCTCTCTCCACCCCACAAGCCTCCTATACTTCTAACCCCATTACAGCACCCATTTCCCGGAGAATCCTTCTAACACAGAGTGTCAAGGATATCTCATTATTATCTGTTTTGTGTATCTAGATGAACTCACTGGAATACTAAGAAACAGTAGGCTCACTATGCATCAGTTCAAACATGCAACATTTTTCTGGTCAAGCACTATGATTGGTAAAATGGAGAGTATAAATTAATTTTAGATAAGATCACTGTTCTTTGAGAAGACTAAATAGGAACACAATACATGAAAAGTGAACACGTCTTTTGCAAACACCTATCAAGAATTCTTCCCAAGAGATGAAAACCTCCAGATAGAGAAGCAGATCATACCTCAAAGACAACACAACCAGTTCCTGCTGCAACTGAGTTATAATTTCCAGGTTGTGTACATATGGTATACATGTAGTCATGCAACTTCACATATCTGAAAAATTTAATGTTTCACAAACCACCAGGAAATCTACCTTCACTTCCAGAAACTCTAAACAGACCCCACATGATGTCCAAGTGATTGCCAAGTCTGAATTTTCAATAGTATCACAAAAGAGTGGATATGAGTAGGGCCTGAGTGAGGGCCCAGAAATCAGGTCAGCTGTCCACCTTGAAGACCTAGTGCCCTGCCCTATTGATCCCTGCTAGACTTACTTGGAAAGTCACTTTTCTGGAACTTTCCTGTTTGATCCAAGGGTAACATCAAAGAATCAATGCTCTATCCACCTCTTCTCAGTTTTATCAACTTGCTTTTTATCAGAGTTGTTTATAAATTGAGAATGCTGGAACTAATTAACTCCAAATAAGATGATAATTCACTTTATCTCTGCCAGTCATTCTAATGGAACAAATTATTGAATCACATGTCTAACTTTGTGACACTGAATTCAGAAAATGGTGTCTGGAATGATCCCCACTGAGCTCCAAGTCCCCACCATACATGCATCTTGTCACTCATAGCTCAGTGATAATGTATGATCCATCTCTTGGAGAGGAAGAGATGCTGATGCACAACTGGGAATAGCACTTAGCCTTTCGTTACATGTGACCTAAGGTTCTCTAATGACCCATCTGCAACAGCATTGAAATATTTCAAATCATGGTTGCTTCTTGGCAATGATATTTAGTAGTCAAAATGGGCAGACGGATGGCAACCACTTGCCTTGTATACTTTGCAGGAATGATTCATGATGATTCTTAGAGGAAAGGAATTTTCTTGACTCCCTTCCTCAGATGAACAGGATGAAGTTCAGGAGGGAAAAAAAAAGTTGCCTATCTCTCTGTTTCCTCACTCTCACCTATGTTTATTTCTGGGAGATGAAGATAGGTCAGATATAAAGGGGGAGAACATGGGATGGATCAACTATCTCCTAGGAAAATCCTAATTGCAGAGGATGCTGATGGACATACTGAAAGAATAACACAAATCACAGATAGAATTGTTAGTCTTCATTTGTGGGGTTACATTATTTTAAATTGGAATTCTTTTCTAAGCCTAGAGGTAAAAAATGACTTGTGAATTCCAAGTCCCTATCATGTTGCTTCTATTAACTGGCACCTGATATGTCAGTCTGATTCATGTCTTTACACAGGCTCAGCTAGCTAGGTTCCCACATCCAGACTATGAAGAAGACAGCGTTGAGAATTCTGGGAACTTCTCTGCTAGATCTACTAGTTCTTCCATGGAGAGGACAAGCCAAGCTATACAAATCCCTCTTCCTGCTCCATAGGTCCTCTCCTAACCCCTAGCTCCACATTTGTGTACTTATAGATGAGACACTAAAGGAAGAGAATGGTGCCATTTACTACATGATTCTAAAGGTCACCACAGTTGCTACAGGAGATTCTCACTGAATCTCCTGAGGGTTTGGTGCAGGCTGACTCTCATCAGTAAAGAAAAAGCAAATTACTGAAAGGGGAGAGGGAAGACACAGACTGATGGGCCTGTCAAAGGTGCCAGTCAGGCCGGGCACAGTGGCTCGTGCCTGTAAGTTTCAGCCTATGAAGCGGCCAGGGCTAGGGATCGCAGTTCGAGTCCCGTCTTTTAGGGAGACCTAGTTCTGAAAAAAAAATAGCTGGGCATGGTGGTGCGTGCCTGTAATCCCAGCTACCTGGGAAGCTGAGGCTGAGATTGCTTAAATCTGTAGTACCCTGGGCAACGAGAGCCTGTAGTTCCATGAGCAAAAACAGCGAGACCTAGTCTCTAAAAAAAAGAAAGAAAAGATGCCAGTCAACTTACCAAAGAAGCAATGTGGAAAAATGATGACCATGGCATGGAAAAAAAGACCACCATGCCTGGGCGCAGCATCTTTAGCTCATCTGTCCTTGTCCTTTTCACATCTCTTGACCAGTGCCAAGTAACTCTTCTCACAGAATCATTTCCTAATGCCAACCTTTGGACCACACTGGACAAAAAGTCAGCTCCATGTGCTATGCCAACACATAGGAGATAGAGAAACTTGCTATGGAGAGCAAAGATGGCATAAGAGTGAAAATAGTGACAACATAACATTGGCAGTTGTTTGCTTGCCTGTGACTAAGCACTCATCCCTTTCGCCACCTTTCTTTTTTTTCCTAATAAATCTTTAAAATGCCAAGAAATTAAATCACTTAGTTCATCAGTCACCAAACACCTGAAATGGCCAATGGCCAAAGTATTGTGCCAGGTACTTGTGAGTGTGAAGTAGGAGGGGCATCTTTATGATGGGGTTGTCAGGTTCCTGTCCTCAGGAGTTCACCATTTCACTGGGGGGCAAGGGGAGGAGTGCAAGGCGGGAGGCCGGGTGTTGCAAAACTTTCCCTTTAACGTGATGCACTGTGATGCACTCCATGATGTGGAAATGGCTCCAACTGTGTGAAACAAAGTCAGAGTGACCCAGAGCTTACTTTCACTTCCTATACCAGTCAGCCCACAAGAACAACTGATCCCAGAAGTGAATTTTTCAATACAAAGAATAAATGTGTGAATAATTTACTTGAGTGAAATAATTGTCAGTGGTTTTGATTTTTTTTTTCTGACAGTACTACCTACAGTTTTACTTCTTTGAGTTTTTTTAGCCCTGCCCTGCTGTAAGCAGCATCTGTCAACCACATGCCCTTTTGGATCATCGTGACAGAGCTCTAGCCTGCGTGCATGTGACGAGAACAGCATTCTTGAGATCGTCAGGCTCCACTTCTCTGCTTGCTACTCAAGTCACTGTCCGTGACTTGTGTCAAATAATTCCTGTCACTCAGTTGACATGCAGAGCTCTAACTTTGGACACTGATCTAGGGACCACCCAAATCATCTAGGAAGGAGACGTGAGAAGGGAGACAGTCCCCACCTTGGTTTTCCTGCAGTTAACCAAAAACCCTCAGCTATTTTAAGCACCTACCAAAGGCTGCCAATGTTTCATCATGGCTTATACACACGTCACTGCACCTTTGACAAAGACAGTGAATCTGCAGTTCGCCTTCTGGGAAATGCTATCTGTATCCTACTCGGCTGACGCTTGAACCCCAGGCAGGATTGCGTAAGAGCCGTAGGCGTTTTAGAAGCCCGTGCAGATAAACTTTCCCTTAAGCAGAAACGAAGAGATCTACCTGTTTAGACGCCAGTCTTTGTCAAGAAATTCTAACCGTTTTCAGCTTTGGGCCAAAGAGTGTTCCCAAGTTCATGCCTAGGAGAGCCGTAGCACGCCTCTCCATCTCCACCGTTAAAACAATGACTTTCAAGTCCAGCATGGTGATGCGTGCCTGTAAGCTTCAGTCTATGAAGCGGCGGGTGCTAGGAATCGCGGTTCTACTCCCGCTCGGGGAACATGGTGATACCTGGTTCCAAAAAATAGCTGGACGTGGTGGCACATGCCTGTAATGCCAGCTACCTGGAAGCTGAGGCAGGAGATTGCTTGAGTCCGTGGTACCCCTGGCAACATGCGGTTCCACTGGCAAAAAATGGCGAGACCTCCAATAGTCTCAAAAAAAAAATTGACTTTCTAGCTCAGAATAATATGATCCCAGAGATTCTGGGGCAGAAAAGATGCATCCTTTGTAGGTTGAAACAGAACTACTTTTCTTGGAGTTTGTGGTGTCCAACTCCCTGGGTCCCAGTTCCAGGAGCTGCTGGAAAGTGATGCACGGCTTCCAGGGCAGAAACCAGATGTGCAATCCCGTCAGTATCATCCTGTGTACCCCAGCCTCATATATCTGGAGGGGACGCCCAGAATGGCCTGATAGCTGGAAACTGCTCATGAGGCTGGAGACTGCTGGGCCCCTCATGAGGTTGACTTGCCCCAGATTTCAGGAGACTGACTTTTCATTTTGTTATCTGAGAACTTCTCTCTCTCTCCTTTGACTTTAACAAATTTACTCAATTCATTTGTTTGTTTTTGAGAAAAGGCAGATTTAATAGATCACACTGCTAAGAGAAGCAATAACAGGTAATAGACCAGAGGTCTGCTGCTCAGAGATGATTTTATTTATTAAGCAAACATTTATTCTGTCATGCTTCTGGCACTGTTGTAGGCACCAGAGATGGCATGTGGACTGAAAATTATTGCAAGCTGGTCTGTATATGTATGTGATGGAGAGTAAACAAAAATCATATTCTAAAATAATCACATAATAAATGTCTTAATGGAGAGGTGTGGGTATCAAAGCTGTCTCTGACATGTACTGTGTGAGAACTTTATTTACTCACTAAATCTTCAAGGAAATTCCCAGAGGTTGATATTAGGTTCTCTTCATAAATAAGAAAACTAGAATTCAGATCACACAGCTCAAAAATGGTAAAGCCCAAATTCAAACATGCGTCTATTTGACTCCAAAATCCATTGTCATTCTGCTTCACCACCTCTCTCTCTGCTGTTGGGAGGCTCCAATCTGCAAGTTCTTAAGCCTCATGCAAGAATTTTATGAGTTCTAATTGCTCAGCTTGAAAGCATTTTAAGCACTCAGAAGTGCTGGCAGCACAAAAGAGGTATGACAAAAAGATACCAGATCTCATCCTGAGGAATCCAAGCCTTTTGAGGGCTCCTCTACATTATACCTCTCTCTTCTTCCAAAACTCCTACCTCTGCCCACTCTAGACACAGAACTAAGGCTGCTACTGGTGTAAACCCTATTAGGGACTTCAGACAAAACACGGGGTTCCTGGGCAGTCAATGAAGACTGGGAGCTCCTTGACAGGCCCCTAGTTCTCCTCCTGGATACTGAATGGAGGTGGAGTAGGAGGAGCCTTGTTTTTTCCATATCACTGTCTTCTAAAACATAACAGGATGTCATGGTGAATCATTGCAGATGCCCTCCAATAAATGTGTCGGTTCCCATCCAGGCACATGCATTCTGAGCCCTAGAAGCAGTAACTACAACAAAAACATCCAGGGCCTGAAATCCAAACACCTGGGTCAAAACTCATCTCTGTCACTTGCTAGTTATATGGTGCTGAGTCAGAGCCATGATTTCTTTGAACCCCAAATCCTTCCAATAAAATAAACAGCTGTCCTACTTACCACATCAAAGTCATTGAAAAGAAGGGACACCTAAGCAATATGTCCCATCACTGTTTTATTGACAGCATTTCATACATTTTAGTGTGTTTCCAAAACATTAGATGTGGCTTATTTTTTATTTTTCTTTTTAAAGTTTAAAAGTTACTTCTATCTCTGCTCTCTGGAAAGAAAACCTGCAAGTTACTATTACACCAGTGGTTTCCTGAGTGTGCAGGGGACAACTCCTCCACCCTCAATCACTCAGAAAGCGTTGTTATTTAAGCATTCTGTCCTCATAGTGACATCATATGCTCAACTTTCCAATTGTTTTATGAATTAACACGCTGAGGTTGAAGGAGTCAAAAGGAAAGCGGCATTTCTTTTTTTAATATTAAATCATTTATTTATATATAAATGTCACATCTTTGTGATCTCCAGGGTTCACCCCACCATCCCTGACCATTCCCACCCTGACCCTCCTCCCCTCTCCCCCCCGAGATGTGTACTTTAATTTGGTTGTTGGCTTCTTTTGACTTTTCTTCATGGCTCTTTGTTTATAATTGCAAGGACATGGAAGCAAACTGAAATGTCCCCAAACAGATGACTGGATGAAAAAAATGTGGTATATATACACAATGGAATGTTACTCGTCAATTAAAAACAACAAATTGGATGATTTTATGATAACATGGATGGACGTAGAAGGAATCATATAAGCAGAAACAAGTCAAAAAGAAAAAACAGAAACCAAATGATTTCACTGTTATATGGGACATGGGAAAGTTAAACGGAAAGCTGAATAATTTCTATCCTATGACTGTGTAACCTGGATATTTTATCTCACAAGATATGTATTCTAAGGAGGGCTGTGGAGCAAGAGATGTAAACAACAGAGGTTAGAGGCAGGAAAGTGTTAAAATACAAAGTAGGAGAAAGGAAATGAAATAACCTTCCTAAGTCTTATCCTTGAGTGCTTTCAAGAGCCTGTCTGGGGCCAGCAGTCTCAGGAAACACCAAGGCTGTTTTGTGCTTCACCTTTGAGCTTTATTTTTATTAAGATCTTTCCATCAGCCTTATCATCTTTCTTGGCTTTCAATCAGGTTGAGTCAGCCCTGGAACACTTACTTTCACAAAACTAACCAATCTTTTGTCTAGACACATATGTCTTCTACAAAATTGTGCTGTCCAGGGTCAAAGATGTCAGGTACAACACATGGCTCTCTTGTGTGATTACACATTATGGGTGAGGCTGAAAGGGGGAAGATGAGGGAAGAGGAGAGCTGGGGATAAGTTAACCATATATAAACTGGACAATGGAAAGCTTTTGTACTCTTTTTATTCAAAAAGTATAAGGGGATCAGCATGGAGCATCCCTGAAAGGATTTACAAATTCAGACTGGGACAAGTTTTAAAGTCCCTAGGACCTTTGTTCATCTTATTCCTGCTGCCTGGCCTATCGGCTGCTCTTCACTTCTACTTCCTCTTCTAATGACCAATTCCTCTTCTAATGACTAATTCATTCTTCAGGTCTTAAAGACTCTCTTCCTTAGAAAAGTTGTTGTGGGTCACAATGACATGTTCTTATCACACCGTGTGCATTGCCACTATAGCTCTCACCAGCACTGTAATTAAATGATGACATGTGCATGGTCTTTGCAAAGTGGCTGTCCATATTCATTAGTCATTGCACACTACCTTATAAACTCCCTTATTTTGTAAACTACCTTATAATCCACTTAATTATAATCTCCAGGGAGCATTATTACACAACAAAAATGACACGTAATTATTATTAAACTAATAATGCTGTCTCCTTCACTAGATTTTAAGATCCTTGAGGGCAGGAACTGTGTGCATTTATGTATCATTGCATTTATAATGTTTACATTTTGGCTGATACATTGATGCATGTCAAAATAGATAGTGAATAAATAATATGTAATTGCATGAGGTCACCCACAGGAGGCTCTGGTAACAAGAGGAAAAGTTCAAGGACAAGAGTATCCCAAGAATAGCTCACAGCTGCTCATATGGGACAAGTAATGTTCCAATGTCTCAGTTTCAGGTGCCAGGGGCTCAGCATGGAGGCTGTTGTTTACATCATGTGGCATCACATGAGTATAGGACTCTCTTCAAGTTAATTTCCTTGTTGCTTTTGTGAGTAGGGTGAAAAGAAACTTGGAAATCAGCTCCCTGACTATACTGTACATTTCCCTTTTGAAAACAAAGGGCTGTCTTTGTAACTGGATGCTCACAGCACCCATGGGCCACAAGGTAGGCAACTTTGCTGGGGTTGAGGTATGCCAGCTTCAGCCCACTGCCTGTGGGATATTCCCCTTCCTGCAAGGCCAGCTCTGGTCATTGTTCCCTGTAGCCCATGGCCCATAAGCCTGCTCTGACCTGAATACCTTCCCCTGAGGTGGCCTTCTTCCTCTTCTGTATCTGACTCTAGGATTCTCAATAGACCAATCAGGTCCATTGAGCTCACTTCGGTAATTATTAAGACTGAAAATGGAAAACAAACTAAACATGCTAAATTGTCCAATCAAATGCTTAGGATTGAAAATGGTCCAGCGGGACTGAAAATGGTTCAATTAAGCTCATATGGTAGGGGACCCTAACAGGGATATAAGGCAGAACAAGAGTCAACTTGATTTATTTTGTTCCCAGACTCTGAAGAAAGATCATGCTCCCAGCCTCCAAAGAGAAGAAAATCCGTCAGCAGCCAGCCTTTGAAGAAGACACAGTCATCAGACCACCTTTGAAGAAAAATGATTCTGCTCTCAGCCTCTGAAGAGAGAGAAACACAGAAACTGAATCCCTGTGGGATTCAGCAATCCTCTAGAGGCTTCTGTCAGACTTTTAGATGACTTCAAGACCTTCAGACCTCCATAGGCATACACAGAGACTCAAAAACTGCACCTGCTTCCAGTCCTGCCTCTGATGTCACCTGCAAGGAGTATCACTGGGCTCAGTCTGGTGTCCTCCGGTACCACCTCCTGGTGCTGTTGAGTCCATCACTGTCTGATCAAGGGCACTGCACAGCCTTCAGACTACATCTGTGGGCTGCTGTGGTGTCAGCTCATCTTCCACCAGTGGTCTTTCTTTGGGACCTGTGGATACTACAGATCCTACCTGGGGTGAGATAGCTGGCTACTTGTGGCTTCAAGACCTTTCCTTTGACCAGCTTCCTGTTGGTTAAATAAACCCTGTTATTGTTGAGCCTGAGTGGTCTTGCAATTTTGCACACAGGTGAGAACCCACTGACCGAGACTTGTTCCTACACTCTGGGGCCTGTTTTAATATAATTTTAGGTTTGTTTGAGTATTTTTTGTACTACTTCAGTACTCTTTCAATTTTAGAAATTTGAGTTATTTACATTTGAAATATTTCTCATTATTACAGAAAAATATTGTCCAGTAATAAATCAGACTATGGTTTTGGCAGTCTGATTCATGTTTCAAGTAGTGTATACTATGTTGCATTAGCTGTCTTTCCACAAAGTTGCATCTCTAAACAAATATGATTGTGTGTGGTCTGCTCCTTTAGAGATAGCAGTGACTCTATGAAAGTAGTTATGAAGGAAGCTAGTCTCACATACTCTTTTTTTTTTTTATATCCCCAGACTCTATCAGTGTTTTGGGCATAGAAAAATTCCTGATGAGATGGATAGATACAACAACTCAAGGGATCTTTGAAAGATCCCTCACTAAACCTAAAATATCCTCTATCAATCATCTTTGTAGAGCATGATTCCCTTCATAGAGAAAAGCTTGACAAAATAACTTTCAAAGATTCACTCTGGCTTCTCACTGAATGCAGCCTGGTCTCTCCTTGCCTTCCTCCCATGATGTGCACCAGCTCAGAAGTTTTCTCTACACTCTACATTCTACACTCTCCTATTCAGTCATCCTCAAATCCTCTCTCCCTGTTGTTATTCCTTCAAAAGAAACACCAATTCCTCCATGTGGTACTCTCTACAAGAGTCCTTGCAAATGATGGCACTTGTCTGGTTTTAATATGTCTCCCATACCAATGTCTCCTTGGGTAAGTATCAATATACAGAAAGCAAATCATTTCATATCTGCATTCCCACTATCATACTATCAGAGTGAACACAAGTTTAGTACAAGTATTTCACAGGAGCCTACATTATAAAATCCTACATTATGAGACTTAAAGTCTTACAAGACCTTATAAAAATTCCAAGATCCTACATTCCCAAGATGTAGTCAACATTCTTAATCAAAGTATTATCAAATATGTTGACCATATGCCAGCATTGTCAAAACAATGAGAAAACCAAGAAATATGAGCATAGGTAATCTTAATTACTTTGCTGCTAGTGCAGAGTACATCAGATTTTACTATGTCTTCTTTCAATTCCAGTTTAATTTCTCTTGAGTGGCCTCACTTATTTTTAAAACCTAGGTCTGTGGTACTTTGCACAGTTAATTATGTTTCTATATAAATAGGCAACTTGAGTCCACTTAATTCAACCGTCTACAACCATTTGTACTTATGGCGCAGAGGTCAAGATGTACAGAGGGAACCACAGATAATTAATTTGACCGAATCAGGGCAGATCCTATAAACAAACTTCTCTTAGAATACCAGTCAGTACAATAACCAATGACTTACTAGCTAACATCTTATTCCAGAAGAATGAGAAGATGAAAAAAAAAATGAATGTATCATAAAACAGCACTTGGAAACAGGGTTCTTTCCTTCATTCAACATATTCTTTTAAATGCCAACAATGTACTCAACACTATAAACATGCAAACAAGCTCTGTGGTCACTCATTGGGCCTGTTTTTAAATATAATCACACTGAATGTTTAGAGGAAATCAGTAAAGTTCCTGTAATCTGGCCTCTTGCTTCTAGAGAAAAGTGTATGTTCTTGTTTTCTCTCTCACCTTTCAAGTAAAGAAAGTCAATAGAGAACAGATAGCTCCTCAGATCAGTGACCCTCTATAAACATTCTGTTCTGTTTACCTCATCAATAGAACAGATGTGTCCTGTGTTCCCGTTCTGTCTGCAGAATCATGCCTCATCCAGATAAAATCCACCCATGTGGTGGTGTATCCTTAGACTCAATCTCTTTCTTTCTCTCTCTCTCTCTCTCTCAATTACTAGGATGAATGAACATGCAAATGAATGGTCAAAGGATTCCCAATGTATGAGAGAACTCAATAATGATGAGCTTTACTTCTCTGCCCTCAATACAAACAGGACAATTCTCCTTAACCTATCTTGGTTGCCCGGCAACATCACATGTCAATACTCTCCTCCCCTCATAGGAGCTGCTTGATGAGCTAGTAATCCACACACAGACAGAGAAAGGAGTCAGTACTCAAGAGGGACTCAGGAAGAAGACACTCAGAGACTGGCCTGGTCATTGACAGACATGCTCATATCTAATCTTCAGAAGCATCTCAAGCAGACTTTACCCACATTTTTCACATGAGGAAATTGAGATTTAGAGAAATCAAGTAATTATTCCAAATTTACACAGTTAGAATGTGAGAAGAGATTTTTAGCTTGTCTTTCTGTTATCAAAGTCTGTTTTCTCTCCCATAATTTTACTGAGAAAAATGAGACCAGGATTCAAAAGACTTATTTGACCTGTGTTCCACGCTCAAGAGACCTAAATAATAATCAAATTGGAAGAGTCTGTTGATTGTTGACCCAAAACTTTTCCCAAGCATTCTGATTGACCACCAGTATGTCACCAAAAAAATTCAATGCTCCAGAAATAAATTTAATAATTCAATAGAGAAAAGTTTAAATGTGCTATTGGTACAAGAGCAAAAAATGAGCAAAATTTCTTTTGTGTGCATATTTTAAGTAACACTTTCTTCAGTATGATGTGTGTGAGTTTATGTGTCTATGTGTGTGAGAGAGAGAGAATGCATATAGAGACATTAAAATGCCAACATTCTCTGTAGTGTTGGGTATCCAGCATCAGGAACCCAAATACAACAGTCTTAGGTCAGTGTCTGAGAACCAGAAATGCAAATTGAATAGACACTAACCATAAACATGCCCCTTTTACAATTGATATTACTCATGTCCCTGAGAGAATATAAAACAAAAAATCAAACAAAAACTATGGTTTGGCAATAACTCTAACTTTTAAGAGGATTAAATAAATAGTAGTTTGGGTCAGTGAAAGCAATGGTCATTTTCGGAGTTTCAGGATCTCCAGGACATATTTTGAGATATTTTAGCAGGACTCAGGGAGGGCTGGGAGCTTGTAAATTAGTACTAAGATGCAACTTGTCTTGCCCCAGTGAATTCTGTAAGGGTGATAACTTTGCCCAAAAAAAAAAAACTGCATTCCTCTTTATTGGTGGAAAAAAGCCAATTGACTCAATTATTGGGGCAACTAGAGTGTTGGAATAAGACGTACGGGTGTGTTTCCTTCATCCAAGTCTCTACTTGGAAGACACCACTGATTAGCCTCCTGTGTGGACAGGGCAAGTCCCTACTGTGCAGGCTGACCCTCACCATTCACATCAGAGAGCATCTCACCAGGGATCAGGACTCAGGGCCACAGAGGAACCATTGAGTACTTGTCCAAAGGCAACTTATGTTCCCTCATGGACTTGGCAGATCCTGAGGGTCACATCTCAGCCTGACCTAAAGACTACTGCTTCCTCCATGAACTTTAATTCCCCTTTCTCTGACTCCCTCCCACCACAGACCAAAAACAGTCCAGTTCAGTCTACCACATCAAAGAACTCCTTTTATTGAAAGTAACAAGGCTGTTCCTTTTGGACCCTCTACCATATATGGTTAAGGAGAGGGAAGGTGGGAAGGAAAACACCTAGAATATTTGCTATGTTTTCTTCCAAAGGGCACCCTGTTTGGAGAAGAGGTTATCTTGTGTCCACATACTATGTTTTCCCTGGGTCTGAAGCAGCAGTTTGAAGAGGCAAGCCTGGATTCTTTTCAGTACCACAGAGTGATGTTGCTTTGGGGGAAAACTGGTAATATTAATTTTTTGATTAATATGCCACAAAAATACAGCTGAACGAAGGCGAATGCACAAGAGAGTCCCAACCATTTGGAAGGGATTGAAGAGAACCAAAGGTTGCATATTTTCCCTTCCAGGTACAGGTATAAATCAGTATAAATCAGAAGAGAAAGCCATGACTTGCTTCTCCATGCAAACAATGGAGATAGACTTCAATTCCAAAACCTTGAGCCTCTTTTCTCTGAGTAAGTTCATGGAAGCCATCTCCCATTCCTTTACCCTTTCAACTGTATGGAAATAACATTGAAAGTACCCAAAAAAGACTCATTGAATTTAAAGTAGGTGAAATCAAAGCACAAATACACATTTCCTAGGGGGAAAGTAAACATCTCATTCCTCCATCCAAAATTATAGGGACACTATAAAACAAAAGTACCTCAGAAGGCATGTACATAAATCCCCAATATTTTGACATGTTCTCAGGTTTTGCTAATTCTTAGTGGGTGTGCCTCTTTCCTGTCAGGATTTCCTAAATAAAAATGAAAGCACAAAAATGCCAAACCATCTCTGGTTCTTCCCTTGTGGGGAAAAAGACCATAAAACTAATCATTACCTTGCCATTTTGGAAGGCAAATACAAAAATTGTGACTGTGAAGGCAAGAAAGCTGCACAAATCTTTAAACCCTTTTTTATGTATCTTGTATACAGTAACTGAAAGTAATTGTGAAACATAAAACTACCCTTCTTTATGAAATAAACGTATGTACTATAATTCAGTGATGAGGAGGGAAAGTCTTTTTTGAGTAAATCTACTTTCCTCCAAATTATTCCCAAAACACCTCAAAGCATCTGCCCACCTCTTGCTGGTATAAGCTAGAGAGTATACCCTGTGAGCAGGACAGGCAGCTTGCTTCTGCTGCTGCCTGCTGCCTGTTCCTCCAATTCAATAAGCTCAAATGGAGAATGAACTGAAAAGTTCACATATTTTAAATAAGACTTTTATTGATGAAATTTTCAAAATATTTTTGATTCAAAACACACTAAATGCAGAAAACAATTCACTCTTTAAGATGTATAGTTTTAGGAAGGCCCTTAGCCAGGAGTCAGCAAACTACAGTTAACAAGTCTAATCCAACCTGCCATGTATTTGCATAAAGGTGATCTCACTCATCCATAGCCACAGCCATTCATTTATATACTGTCTTTGACTACTTTTATAGTTTTTTAATCTACACTACAACTCTCATGAGCTGAGTAGTTGTAATGGAGAACATACTGGTCACACAAGTCTAAATCTTTTATTTTCTTTTATTATCTGACTTTTTATAGTTAAGAGTGGCTATTTCAGTATAAGTATTTTCAGTATAAGTTTATCTTATATTTTCAGTATAAGTTTATCTTATGTCAGAGATATAGCATTTTTATAGAAACAAATATAATTTTTTATTTCATACTAAAAAAGACATATTATCAATTCTAAAGTCAATATACCAAAGCTAGTTTTATAGTACAGCTCAAAATTTTTGCTCAGAAAGGGTGGTGAATGTTCTGCCTGTATATGTTCTGCCTGCATATATGTTGGGGGAACTTTGGAGGGAGTTCAGAGGCAGAAAACTTACATGGAAAGTCTGTCATTTAGAGTGTCATTAGGACTTAGTAAGATCAGGTATATGGCCAGACACCTAGAGCAGTAGAAATCCAGCTTTACTGATTCCCTCAGACAGAACAGATGTTACTTTGTCACTCAGACTCCATCTGGGAGAACCCACATCTCACAAATATTTGTGCTGTTATCAGTTTCAATTGCTAGAATGGATACCAAACCACAAAGACAAGTAAACAAGCTGAGCTAATATGGAATCGTTCAGTGTCTGAAACCCAGGACTCTTCCATTTTGTTGCCCTGTTGTCCCTAGTCTATTGTCTTTCATCATACCCAAGATGGCTCCCCAGAACATCCAAACTCAGTTCATTAGGATAGGAGGGTATAGGCAAGAAAGGGGTAGCAGAAGCCAGAACTGAGTCACTTGGCCACAAGAAGTTACACAGGGTAACTAAGTTTATTCTAGGTAGCCAGGTGCCCAAATAACATTTAAGCATTCTTATGCTTGAAGGATTAAACATGGAACAGCTAGCATTCTCTTGTTTAATGGAATAATATGGCTTCATTTTTGCAAGATTTGAATTGGGAGAAAAAGTAATAAATTCCCTGAAGACAGAAAAGAGTGCCCATGTTTTTTGGAGAAAAAAAAATCTTCTAAAAAAAGAAAATGCCACCAATGGTAAACTTCTGTAAACATCTCCAGGCCCAATGCTTCCCAAGAGTTTGTTTCAAAATTCATATAGTTCCTAGATTGGTTTCAGGTCAGAGGACATGACCTTATTACTAAAATCCTGACAATGTCTGGTAGGAACTGTCAGCCATCATGTGATGTTCACTGTGATTCTAGCACACAGAAATGATGATTAAGGCAGAATAACCAGGAAGCTCCCAAAACCATCGTGCATATTAAAGCACAGCTTCTGCCTCATTCAGAACCCTTTGAATGTTCTATCTAAGCTGCAAAGTGGAAAACAACAGGAAAGAGGAGGGCAGACCTGCTCCCCTACATCCAGGACTCAGCAAGGCTACCCCAAGTGAAGGAAAGAAAGGGAAAATGATTATCAACACCTGTGACAAAGAGGGACAGACAGAACTTACGTTCCACTTATACCAAACCTCTTCCAAGAAACCGCTTGTCATTTTGAAGGCTTGCTTGTCAAGACTTAGACAGGCAGTTCTTAAGTCATACCAAAAGGAGAAAAGGAAACAAGTATCAAAAAAAATGAAGTTCACCTCTGCCAAAGGGAGTTGCTCTGCCATTCATGGCAAAAGGCACTGGTGCTGGCGGTGCTGTCCAAGCTGCAAAGAGAAAAAACAAACAATCCCATTAAAATATGGGCAGGGGAACTGCATAGACATTCTCCAAGGAAGACATCCAAGTGGCCAGCAGATCATGAAGAGATTCCCAATATCACTATCAGGGAAATGTGAATCAAAACCATAATGCACTATCACTCAATACCTGGTAAAACAGCAGTCTTCAATTAGACAAGATAACAAGTAGGTGAGGACATAGGAAAAAAGGGGATTCTTATGTAACTGTGGAGTCATTAAGTTGGTTCAGCTTCTATGGAAAACAATATGGAGTTTCCTCTAATAATTAGAGATAGAACCAAGATCCAGCAATCCCACTTCAAAGTATAGAGCCAAAGGAAACAAAATATCTATCTTGAAGAGAAGTCAGGATCCTGATGTTTATACAGCATAATTTACAATAATCAAGCCATAGCAGCAATCTAAAGCCCATAGATAAATGAATGGATTAAAAAGTTATAAAAAAAGTCTTTGTCAGAATATATGAGTCAGCATATATAAATGGAATATTATTCAGTTATAAGGTGAAGGAAATCCTGTCATCTGTGACAACAGGGATGAAACTTGAGGGAATTTTGCTGAGTGAAATTAGTCAGAGAAAGACAAGTGCTGCATGATCTCTTATATGTGAAAACTAAAAAAATCAACTCATGAGGGCAAAGACTGTTGGTTTCCAGAGGTGGGGTGTGAAACTGGTAGAAATGGGTGAAGGTGTTCAACATGTACAAACTTCCAGTTATAAGATAACTAAGTTCTGCAGATGTAATGTGCAGAATGGTAACTGCAGTTAACAATGCCAAACTGTATATTTGAAAGTTCTTAAGAGAGATCTTAATAGTTCTCATACAACATGTTTGTAACTGTACAGTGATAGCTATTAACTAAATTTTTGTGGGTAAGCATTTTTCTGAATCTATGTTAGATTTACTTATGCTTTATTCTTTTTCTCCAGTTTCATTAAGATATAATTGACATAATACCATATATATATATATATATACTAACATTTATTACCTATCTCTCAAATCATTATGCTTTATACTTTGAAGTAACATGATGCTATAGCTAATTATATCCTAAGAAAACTGAAGAATTGAACCTGAGTAAATATAAAATGGATTCATGGGGAGGAAGAAAGAAATTTATTATCCAGCTTTTCCACCTTTTGCCACTTATCAGGAGGTCCTTTTCAAGGTTCCTAAGAGGGGATCTCTACAGGTAGTGAATGAAGCAACATTCAGGGAAGGCCTCCTCTTCCCAAGTGTCCTATGCACTTTGCCTTGTCATGCTTACTTCCCCTGTGGGTGTTGTATGCCTGCAATGGAGAGGCGGGACTGTTACTCGACCACAGTCAGCAGCCACTGAGTCCAAAGATGGTCAAGTTGGAGAAAGACTGCATGCATCAAACCACAACCCACAGAGAAGCCAGAACCAAGGCCAGCTTTAGATTAAATCTAAATGTTAGCTTTTAATTCTCTCCCAACTTTCCTTTTAGCAGTTAGTGCCCTATATCATCCTGCCCAGAGGACACTCAAGACTGCTTATCAAGCAGTGCCTGCATGAGCACTCTCTGTGTCTAGACTTCATTCAACATTTGCTGGTAAAAAATGTACCCTCTGCACACTTCATTTCACTGCAGGAAAATGGTCAGTGTTAGAGCTGAAAAAACAAAACAAAACACTCCCTTAACTAACTCTTGGATCAAAATGGAAATCAAACTTGCAATGTCAGCAATTTTAAGGAAAAATAATGATACTGACAAAACTACATACCAAAGTGTAAAATATGCAACCAAATTTAGAGGGAAGTTGTGGGTTTATAAATGTTTTAAACATGAAGTAAGAAAGAAATTAAATTTTAAAAAAGAAATTTTCTCCCCCAAATGGGAGAAACTAAGTAACTAAGTAACTAAGAGAAAAGGAATATAACTATAGTCTAAAAAGATATAAACATCATCAGGGAATACTGCATATAAGTCTTTGATTTTACGTTATAAGATACCAATGCATTAGAAAATTTTCTAGAGAACTGAAGTAGACAAAATGACTCATCAAGACAGAAACCTTAAATGCTTATTGAAGTAGGAAAAGGAGAACAGAGAAAAGGATACCATTTTTAAAAAACACCAACCCTGGATGATGTTTAATTCCTACATTTTGGATTGTTTCAAGAAATTTTAAAAGCTGGAAAACATTTTAATTTTATGAAGTTGGTGAAAATCTGACCTCCAAAACTTGAAAAATCAACACATATGAGCATGTGTGCACTTTATAAACATCACTGCCACATTTGATATAAATCTCCATAAAAGTAAATGCCTGTCAATATGACCCAGTTAAATATTAAAGAAAAATTCAAAATGGCCAAGTAAGTTTTATCATAAGAATTCTAGATGCATTTAATATTAGAAATCATGTTAGTGTAGTTCATTAACAGATTAAAGACCTCTGTTTCAATCTCAACAATACCTGAAAGACATTTGACAAAATGTAACTTTCCTTCATTTAAAACAATTATAGTAAAGCTAAAATTTTTTCAATAAAAGTATAATGATTATATCTACTAATACTAAATATTCAGCTTTAACTATAAGACTCAATTAGCTCATTCCCACCAAATTCAGGAAAGACAGTGATATATCTTCTATCACCACTATTAACTTACACTGTTAGAGAAACTCTGTTCTAATCATTTAGCAAAAAATATATTGTGAAATGAAATAATTGTACTGGGAAGAAGACAAAAGAAACCTTCTTAACAAAAGTTATGATTATTTCTTCATAGCTCCAAACAAACTTTCAATAACAAATTTTTAAATAAAACTTATAAAAGTAGTAGTAAAAAAAAGTAAAAACATCAAAAATATATATAATATTTACATTAAAAACAAACTAGTGAAAGAGAGTTGGATATTTGCATAAATATGTAATGTTCACAGCAGAAAATAGTACTATTGAAAGCATAAGATGATCTATAAATATTATACAATTCTAGTCAAATCCCATCAAGATTTTTCTTGCTATTTTTTAATTGTTCTCTACTATTCTCTACCACTGCCATTACTATTGAATTTTAAAAGTGAGTATGAAGTTCATTTTTTAAAATGTATGTAGTTACTCAGAAAGTGATAAAAGTAATGAAGAGGAATGAAACAGGACTACAACTTATAATTGTAAAAATATTGAAGTTTAAATATTAAATAAAAATATTATAGCAAGGTACAAGACAAAAAATTATTTAAGATTATTTTAATCTCAATGAGAGCTCATTCTTTTAAGAGAAATAGACATAAAAATTAGTAAGTCCCATAGAGCACAACACTATAATAAAAATATGAACACAAAGTACATTCTTGGGAAGCGCTTCAGCTTCTAGACAGGTGGAGAGGCTTGCAGAAGAACCAGCACATGAACTGTTCTCTGATTAGAGTTGAGTCACCAAACCTATTGTGCGAAGTGTTTTGTTTCATGCAATGTATGCAGTACCCTGCAGAGGTTCATAGCATTAAAAATACAGTAACTTTCACTTGCTTATAATTTTCTATCATATGAGCCAGCAATACTGTTTTTTTATATTTAAAAAAATGGCCCAATTTTAAAATATAAAAAATGTATTTGAAAAATCATTTCAAAAGGATGAACTTTTATGATACCTGTATACATATATATATATATATATATATATATATTTCACCATTTCCTGGCCCCCACAGTCTCCATATTTGGACTCTCCTTTACTCTCCCCCACATCACTACATGCTCTTCAACATTTCTTCTTAATGAGGCAAAATTGTGCAGATGGATAGAAAGAAAAAATTACCCCTGTACTACTTACAAATGAATGTGCAATTGTGAATAAATTATTTGGCCTCTCTAAGTCTCAGTTTCTTTATCTATAAAATATGGACACTTATTGCATTTTCTATTTTCTTTCAAGAAACAAATGACATTATATATGTGAAGCCCTTTATATCTGGCATCATGAAAGTGCTCATCTACGAGTATTACAAATATATATCAATGGTTTTTAAATTTGAGTGGTTGTGAAAAATCACCTAGAACTTCATATAATGCAGATCTCCCAGTGTCCAACATGAATCTTCTGATATATTACGTATAAGAAGAGGTCCAGGAATTTTCCTTTAGGGATACTATGTGAGGTAGTACAGGCAGTCTAGATTACATTCTAAGAAAACCCCTTCAAGTGTTACTTCCTGCAACAAAGAGGTCTCTTCCAGCCCAAAGGTGGGCAAATAAGTTCCCAAGAGCCCCATCAGACTCTTAAAGTACCCTAACTAAGAAAGATAAAGTCCAATATAAAAACAATAACAGAAGGCTACATAAAGAGAGGAAATCTTGCCTTCTGTGACAAGGATGGAAGTTGGAGTAATTGTGCTAAGTGATATTAGTCAGATATTAAAAATTAACAAATTAACAGATTATTTCATTCACTGTGAAATATAAAAGCAAACAAACTAACAAACCACAACAAAAATAACTATAATGCTATATAAAAATATGGTGGTTCCAAAGAGGAAGAGGAAGGGATGGAAGCAATGGGGAGAGGGGACCAATGAGACAATAGCACCAAGACTGGTGATGAGTGAGTGAAGCACATACACTGGAGGTATGAAGCTGTACCAAAAAAGCTCCAACATATTGTAAACAAAAAGTAAATCAATAAAATCTGGTTTTAAAAGAAAGAAAAAGAAAATAGCTGAAGTGGTAAGAATCCAAGAATTTTTAAGATCGTTTCTACAAAGTCATCAGTAACAACCTGGGAAAGTGCAAATTTTGCCTTATTTCTTTTTATGCAGTGAAATTATTTTGTTCTGTTGCTACCAATTGCCATGTGCCCAGCTTTCTCCCAATCTGCTCATAATGTTGACATTTCAAGTCTCAGTGGAGAGGATGTAAACAGGGCACCAAGAGCCTGTCTTTCCAGTTTGGGGCACACACTCCAACAATAGCAGTTGGCTCCATGAAGACAGATTCCACAACCTAAGCTCTGCAGAAACCCAGGAGCATGTGTGTTTCATCATTTAGGTTTAGTTTCACTCAGACTCTCTCTCAAGGATTAGAGCTACATGGAGACTTTTATGCCTAAGATGTCTCATATTACAGAGCTCTGGCCAAAATGGTGGGAAAGGTATCTGACAAAAGGACTCAGGAAAAAAAATTGATAAAGGTGCTACAGGAGAGTAGGGACTCTGGGGAAGCGGCATCACAGGAATGGCAGAGACTTGTAAACAATTCTCTCAAGGTCTGCAAGTCCCTAAATTGAGGTTCCTTACATGGTTTGTCAACCTGGAAAAATGCTTCCTCCCTTGGAAAATCCTCTGGATATAAGTAATTCAAATCCCTGATGCCTTTTGCTTTTTGCTGTAGTATAAGTGGCCCCAAATTCAGTGTCTACAAAACTTGATGTGTCCTATGTAGTTTCCTCAGTGGTTGAACAACCAAGGGATCCTATAGGCTAACCCTGTCCCTGCCTCATCTCCAAGAGTAATTTTAGCTATATCTCTCATGCCTTTCCTAAACCTGGTTAGCCTGTCTGTAAACCAAAACAAATCATGAAATATTTCACCAAAGCACATTAGGACATGAGCACACACATATGTTTATGTTTATATAGATTTACTAGTATTTTTCCTAAGAAAAATATGTTTAAATTAAAAACAATGCTAAAAATAAGATAGGGTAGCACAATAGTTAAAAACATGAGTTTCAGATACACCTGTCTCTGTTACTTACTAGGTGAGCATTTGGGGGTAAATCACCCTCGTGTAGCTATTGCTTCCTCATCTGTAGGATGAAAACAGTATTAGTGTGTATCCGATAGGGCTATTGTGAGGGGTAAATTATATGATAGATGTAAACCACTTTGGTAATAAGAACACAGCATATCACACTTCTCTATCCATGGTAACATGTCCCCTCTGTATATGAAAGTGCACACTCACAGATCTGCAGCACAGTATTAATCCTGCTGTACCCATGCCTCACAAATAGTTTTTCTCTATTGAGTCTCTTTGCAATACCTGCACCATTTGTAAGAAAGTGAAAGGAACAATTATGAGATCTATTAAGTTGATTCTCAAATGCTAAACCAGGGATTGGATCCATGACCATGGCTTCACTTAGCACCATATCTCATCAAGTAGCTGATAGACAGATATTATGAGCCCAACAGATATTATGAGCTTCAAGAGCACCTAGAATCTGTGGTTATGGGAATGGGCCCTGAAACTACAGCACTAGAAGGAATTTATTGAAGATAGGAAGGATCCCAAAGATACACTCGCACACATTTATATACACATGCCAGGAAGCAGGAAGTTTAACAGAAATAACTGAGAGGCCACTCTTGCATACATAGCCCACTAGTGCATCAGCTACATTCTAACCTAAGAAGGAATTCTCCCATCACTATGCATTGGATAACATTTAACAATTATTGTCATATTGAGCAATTGCAACTAATGAAAGTGTGTAGAAATGGAAACATATCATCAGACTCTATGGAAAGCTGAGAAATAAGTCAAATCTGTCTCTCCTTTCTTTCCAAGCACGCATGCATACATGCAAGCATGCACGCACACACACACACACACACACACACACACACACTTGTTCCATGTATAACTGACTTTTATATTACCCAGCATTTTGGATGCCCTTTACCCATCCCTCTGAAAACAACAAGGATCTCCAAGAGATCTTTTATTGTTCATAGTCAAATCAAAGATCTTCCCCATGTGGCATCTCCTGCTTTTCTTCCACTACTCCTCCAACTAGCCCCTGCTTATGGGCCCCGTATGTCCACTGGCTCCCTATGGTTTCCACTGAGTTCTGCAGCCACCTCTCTAGAGGACCATCACCTCCCCCTGAGTAACTCTTGGGGCAAATATGTTGACATTTTCAAATTTCCAAATCCATATACTTTATAGTATTTAGTCTAGTAAGTTCCTCTGTTCCACAAAGAAATGGGACTCATACCTCTTAACAAATTCTCCAGAGAGTCCAGAGCCTGTGGAGACATTTCCCTGCCTTCAATACTTTCATTCTGATGGTCATGAAGGTAGGAAAATACTCAGCTCTTATTTTCCAGAATCTTTGGTGCAACCAAATCTATAGGTACAGGTGAAGATCATAACTCTCAGTGAGTTCACACAAACATAGTTTCCAAAGAGGAAATATTAACTTCCCTGTCTTTAACCCTAGAGCCACAATTTTCTTGCTTCACTAGACAAAACCCAACTCATCTGTCCAAGTTTTCTGAACCTTTCAGAGGAAGGCTTATACCAACATATGCTGACTCATTAGTGAATGAAGCACTATAGCATAAAGAGAATGTTCACTTAGAGATGACAGCTTACAGGAATCAAAAATGCATTTTAGTTGTATGATTATGAATCATCATTAATGTGTTTTCTTTCCATATTTAAAAAACCATGCTGAACAAGTCCTTCAACAACAGAAGAACATAACACCTTCTCAATCAGTCTCACAGCAGTATTTTGGGGAACATTTAAATAATATAAACAAAATATAACTTCTTTCTTTCACTTCCCTTTGTTAATAAGTCATGGTCAAAACAGAGCTTAAATTCTGTGGTACATTGCAACAATTCAGCATGGGAGTATAGTTGGGAATTCTAGCTCTTGGAGACTATTTCAAAGTCTTCTGATCATTTGTCAAATGATTTGCCCAAAGTCCTTAATGTTCATATTAATACAAAGCAAAAAGTTTTTTTAAGGTACTTAAAGATCTGAAATAAGAATAGGAAAAAAAAATTCAACTTGTAACTTCAGTCAATACTCTTCTTCAGAACTGCAGTTCTTATTTCTTCAACATATTAACTCAAATTCAGTTTGTCTGTGAAGGATAGAAAAATCTAAATAATATCATTTTAAACAATATAAAAGTAAACTTTTGTCACTGTGTAAGATATCCAGAGCTGATCTGGTCTCCACAGAGACAGAGACTCAAGTCTTTTTTCTCTCAATGCTTTTCTGAGTCTGAACTCAACCACATCATCCAAGATGGTCACTGGTCTCTTAAACAGAGTTGAGTGAAGGAAAGGATAATAAAGATGTGGAAACAAGGGTGCCCACACTGCTTCTTAAGAAGCTTATCAGAAGCTTCCATATAACATTTCTACTTATATCCTTTTGGGCAGAGTGTAGTAACATGACCAGCCCTAGATACAACTGAGTCTAGAAACAAACTATCATTCTGAAGACTGTGCATCCAGTCAAATGTCAGGATTCTCTCATTGTGGAAAAAGGAGAGAATAAATATTGAGTCTACTTTGCATCAGCAATAGGGTTATAATATTCAAATCACAAGGACTTTTGTATTATAAGACAATTTTGTATTATAAAACAGTAAATCAGAGGAACCAGTGGCAAATTTCATGCTGAGACAGAGATCAGGATTGAAATAGAAAACAAAGATTAACACTGAGGTGAGATTAGAGCACACGGAAAGGAAAGAAGCTGATGGCAAATTTAAGAATGATTTAGAATCTACCAGATGCCAAAACTAAATCCCTAATGGTTTAAAGTTTGATAATAATGTAGAAAAAGAAATCAAAGGAACTGAACAGAGTCCAGAAATAGTGCCATCTGAGGGAAGGATGGACTATTCAGTAAGTAGTTTGAAGACAAAGGACTGTCCATTTGGGAATGGAGGGAAATCATCTCCTAATTTAGCTTGAATAGGAGAGCGGACTGAGGCTCTCGCGGACAAAAGAGCCAGCTGCAAAGGGGACTCCGACCCTGCTGAGAGAAGCAGGTAGCCCACCCGCACCTGGGGGAGGAGACCACGCGAGACAGGTAGGATACGCTCCCTACCTGGAGCAGACTGTGGCGTCTCCCGGCTGTTGTCACGGAAACAATCTGGGAAGGAGGCAGCCTGGCCATTTGCATCTGTATGGACCCTGCCTATTCAGCCTAACTTTACCTCGGACTGAGTTGATAACGGGGGTGGGGAAGGAACCCACCTGGAGTTAACGGCGCCCATCCCAAAGCCCAAAAGCTCCAGTGCCGCTACGCGGCACCAGCGTAAACTCAGAAAACAAGGACATTCACTACCAAAACCACATAGGCAACGTTAAATACAACTATATAGGCTTCAACATGCCTACTACTAGAGCAGTAGTCACCCAATACGTAGAGCAGATCCGAAAGGAAAACACAGGAAAAAGGAAGAACACAAACACCCAAGCAAGCCCTAAGAAAAATAACTCACCACCTAAGGATAAA